>PVLD010007488.1:0-41380 GCA_004027595.1 Dinomys branickii | reverse complement strand
GGGTGGTCTCTGCCCTGAGAAGGGCTATGCCAGACCCCCATCCCAAGTCTGCTTGCTCCGTGTCCCTGTTCCGCAGGAATTCCTCAGTTCAGCATGGAGTTCCGGTGGGTTTTATGGGCCAGTCACGGCAGACAAACGGAGAAGAAAAACATCCCTCCCGAGCCCTCCTCAGGTCTCAAAATCTGATTTCCGCTCAGCCGGAAGGAGGCTGGGCCGCTTTAACCCTCTGTGGGAGGGGACCCGGAGTCTGATTCAAGACCCTCTGTACCCGCTGCCCTGTGCAGCACACGCACATACCTGCCCCTCAGCTTGGCTTCCCCATACCCTCCCTCCAGCGAAACTTCCTCAGGGGCCCCCGGCCTGGGTTTCTGATCACCGTGGGCAGACTGTGCACCGGCTCAGAGCCAAACACTGCACAAACCCGCTGCAGAGATGTGCAGAGCAAGGCGGGAAAGCACCGATTTTGCCCTTGGCTGGGACGACCCTGAGCTCCAGCTCTCCCTGTTTTCTTTGTAAGGTCTTGTAGTTTTTGTTTCTGAGACTGAGTCTTGGGCCCTCTCTCAGTGTCTGGTTTGTGAGATCTGAGCAGTCTCTGAATCTGGCTGGGGCTGAGCACTGTTCTATAATCTTAGCTGAGTAACAGGACCTACCCCTTAGGACCGCGGTAAGGATGAACCGAAGGCAACCAGTCATGTCTGCTGATTCACACATGGTCCTCAACAACTGATAGTCACTGTAGTCATTGAGGTAACTCCCTCCCTCCCCCCAAACCTGAGAGACAGCCTGGGGTTCTCCACCTCATCCCTCACAGAAGGGGAGCACAGTTCCCGGGGCCCTCTCACTGCTCTCAGCTACCTGCCAGGGTCACCTAAAGGATACATTTATTCCTGTGGAATCCCACAGACTCCATGGGTGGGAATCGCCTACTCACTAAAATTTCTGCTCACCCCCAGGCCAACACTCACCAGGGCTGTCACTGTCATCGGTGGATGTATGAGGCGTAGTGGAAGATCTGAGTCACCTATGCACATGGTTGGCACTCTGCTTTTTCTTCTGGCTCTCATACTGTAAACAAGCATCCTCTCCACAGTCAGTTTTGCGCCATTCTTTGCAGACTTCCATGCTTTTGTTGGTGATTTTGCTGTCTGAAATGACCCTGTGCGTAGTACTGAGCACTGTTCCCGAGTACAAGAAAGCTGTGAAGAACCTTACAGAGAAAATATGTGTCTTAGATAATGTTTCTTTCGAGTGTGAATTACAGTGAGGATGGAGTGGGTTCAGTGTGAATGAATCAACGAAATGTACTCTGTAGAGCATCCTTTGACAGAAACCCACATAAAACAAGCTGATGTGTTGATGAGTTGATAAAAATGTCATGACCAGAGCTGTCTGCAAACTTAACCCTGTGCTTCCTCTAGGAGCAACAGTCCAGCATTTGCTAATTCAGCATTTACAGCAACTTTATAGAATAAAATTGCAGCAAGTAATGAGAATTGACCACACTTCCAGGTTTTAAAGTCCTCATAAGTACTGCAGCGAGCTGCAGGGACAAATTACTCCACAAACTGGTGTCTTAAAGCAGCCATTTCTACGCTCTACTCCTACAGTTGGAGACCCTAAGCATCAAGGCAGCACAGGCTTGTCCCTGATCCCCAATGTCATCTATGGCTTCAACCTGGAAGACTCAAAAGTGGGGACGATGCCACATTGGGGTTTCAGTCACAGGGCCTCATCTTTACCCCAAGATCTGTTCCCCAGCTGAGGAAGAGGACTGAAAAAACAGAACCACCAGGCAGAAACACTGTCACGGAGCCTCCCCAGTGGCCTGGGCTTCTTCACACCAGAGTGGCCTCAGGACAACTCTAAGAACCCAGCAAGAGGGTCCCAGTATGCAAAGCAGGAGCCCCCTCACCTTCCAGGACCCAGCTTCTAAGGACACATAGGTTCACTCCTGTCAAATTCAACTGATCAAAGCAGCCACCACCCTGCTCAGACTCAAAGGAAGGGGACACAGTTCTTGATAGGAAGAGTGGCCATCGAAAGTTTCTAACCCATCCCAGCTATTAACACAGACGAGAAAGTGAGAGACTCAGGTCCAGGTCCTAACTCTGCCACCGTCCTTGCTGGGAGGTCCCAGGCAGGCCCTTAACTCCTGGAGCTCCAATGTCCTGCTCCAGTTTCCAGGGGAGAGGATGAAATGAGGCACTGAGTTTAAAGCAGTTCAGTACCCAGCACACAGTGCCTGTAGATGGGAACGGTATGAACAGTGTTCATTATAAGACTTGACTGTATTAATAGGCTGTATTTAATTGCACGTAACTAAAACCTAATATAGTGGCTTAGGGTTTGGGGACTAGTGTGACTGCTCACAGAAATCACCCAAGACTCAGCTACTCTGGCTTTCCACTCTCCAGTCCTTAGCATGTGACTTTTGCCCTATGTTTCCCAGTTGAGTCCTGTACCTCCAAGAATTGCACCTCCATTCCAGGCAGGAAGAAAAAGAAAGATAAAAGGCAGCAGCCATCTCAGGAGATGCTGTCACTCCATTTGGGAAGGAAGCCCTTCCCAGGAACTTCTACCTTTATCTTACTGGCCAAAATGAGGTACATGACTACCCCTAGCTGTAAGGAAGGCTGAGCAGAGAAGTGTTTTCAGCTCGCCCAACCACCGCCCCCGAGAAACTGGGATTCTGTTGAGAAAGAAGGGCATGGGCGTTGTGTAGGAAAATGGCAATGTCTGCACTGTCTGCCTTGGAGAACAACCCACACCTGCCCCTTTCACGCTAACATCACCACGGACCGTTTAGGACAGACTAGAGCAAAGTTTATCCTGGGGTTCCCTCATTTGAGGTGGCTGTGCTCCTGAGGCCACCTCCCTCGGGAAGCTTTCCCAGTCTGCGCTGGGGCGCTTATCTCACTCTTCTCCAAAACCCTAATATCTGGGACTTGGGGGATCTGATGTGCCAAGGTCAGGGTTCTCCCAGCTTTCAACAAGGAGGAGAATTGTCCTGGAACAGCCAAGAGCAGAGCTCAGGGTGTGGCCTGGGTCCCTGATCCTACACCTTGAGGATTCTCACCTGGGCTCTGAATTGGAAAAGGGCTCCTTAATGGTGGTTTGGATCAGCATCTCCCCACTGTTCTACATCCTCTTGGTGCCTCTGTCACACCTGGCATTGCCATCAGGGTCAGCCTGGGCTGAGAAGGTTAAATTACGCACTGCAGTGGAGAGTCTTTAAGCATTAGCCCAATGTGTCATGAAGGGACAAGGCTAAAGGGGGTGCCTCTTGGTCACATCAGCCTCCTCTCATTGTGCAGTTTCACTCTGGCCCCAAACTTGCCTCGTCTGCCAAAGTCAGGACACTGCAGTGAGCCAGTCCTACTCTCCCTGGAACAGAGATTTGTGAGCACCTGCATTGCCAGATTTCCCATAACTGGGACAAAATACTCAACACCCACAATAGAAAGGAGGAGAGATTTGTTTTGGCCCAGTTCTGGGTTCTGTCCGTGGTTAGTCAGCTCTAAGGTAGAAATGGCCTGGGAGAATGGCGTAACTCTTAGCTTGTAAGGCTGCTCTGAGGATAAACAAGGAAATGCACTTAAGTGTGTAGAAGAGTGCCCGGCATATAGTAGCTTCTTGATGTCATTATTTCAATTTAGATTGCACTTTTCATGAGAAACATGCCAGGAAGCACTGCCTGCCCCAAATAGACTACATTCCCAATGGTATTTTAGAGTCCCTTAGAGGATAGAGCTCTGGATCTACGTCTGTGCATCTTCCCTGTTAACCTACCTCTGCCTGGTAACCAGCATCATCTGCTTACCCCTACCTCACACCTACCAAGCCTGCTCTCGAGAAAGAATGAAGTGCCCACTCACCCTAATGTGGATGTCACCAACAATGGCCTGGAGAAATGTCTGCTACACTGTATTCTCTATTAGGTGCCCAGGTGGTAGAGGGAGAGTCTACAGTCCAAAAAAGCTAGGAAAATGCAAACTGAAATGAAACCCAATGAATGCATTTGCTTCAGGACTTCTCAGGTACAGCCTGAGAAGCCTTTAACATGCTGATGTGCCACAACTCTCTAAAAGAGTGGTGCAAACTGCAGCTTCCCAGTTTTTTTAAAATCATGAAACCCTGGACATCTGCCAGTACAAGTGTTCACCCTTGACTACAATGACATGAAGGATTGGAGTTCTAAGTAGTAGCATCACAGGCATTGGCCCCATGCTGGAGGACCCACATGGGGTCAATGGAGGATCCTCATTAACCTGAATATAAAACAAAACAAAGCAGAACCTAACATGTCAGTGTAAGGACACAATACAGGTTTCATTCAAAAGATATTTTTGGATGCTCTTTGTGTGCCAGGCACTGATCTGGACCTCAGTCTTATTCTCCAAGAATTTTGATGGAATGAGGCAAGAGGAGAAAAGTGCTCTCAACGCAAATTCTGCTCCCATCACTTGCTGCTTGTGTGAAGTTAAAGAACTTCCTGGTAAAGACTGAATCCTAAGAGCTAACACTCACACTGCGTGCTCCGTGTGCCAGGACTGATACAAACACTGCCTGTGTAAACTCATCTAACCCACACAACAACCCACAGAGGCAGGTTCTACTATGGTCCTTGTTTTACAGATGAAGAAACTGAGGCACAGAAAACTTCCCTAGACCACACAATTGGTATGTGGTAAAGTTGAGATTTGAACCCAGGCAGTCAGGCTCCCAAATCTGAAGACTCAACCATGCGACACACAGATGACCTCCCAAGCAGACATCATCCTTTATTTCCCAATATCTATCCCTCCTTTTTTCTCTACCAACAGACACCAGTGTTCAGCTGCATATGTGGCCACCTGCAAGAAACACTGCCTTCCCAGTCCCCTTTTCAGTTAAGTATGATCCAATACACAGCCATGGGACACGAACAGAATTCATCCCTCCCAGGCAAGTGTCCTTAAAGGTGAAGCATAGTCTTTTCTGTTTCTGTCACTCAGAATGCAGACAGAATGGCTCGTGGTATATCCTCATGACATGGTGGCTGCTGTCCCCAAGATGAATGCTTCAAGAGAACAGCACAGAAGCCTTCTGTCTTCATCAGTCCTACACTGTCACTTCTGACAGACTCTTTGGTCACAGAAGTTCTGACTCCATGTAAAGGGGGTGCTACACAAAGCGGGTGATACCAGCAGCCAAGGCTCACCAGGAACTAGCTTAGTACCTGGGACAACCCCACAGAATGCCAGACCAGCCCTCCCTCCAAATGTCTGGAAGGTGAGGAGAAAATAGGTTTTGATCTTGTCTAACTGATTTATGGTTGTGATTAATATACCTGTGACATCTGAACACAGAGTGGACCCCAACAAATGTCCTCATTCATCCTTTTCCCTAAGCAGATGGAGGTGCAGGACTTTGTCTTCTACTTCTCCTTCCGCACATAAACTTACCATGGGTACTGCCACCATCTAGCTGAGGTTCGATACAAGTACGTGTGGAGGCGGTGTATCAGCCTCTTCATTCATTCATCTATTCACTCTTACATCCGTTGTTATCCACAACATGCCAGGCTCTGGCCTCAGATGCTACAGGACTCACCACCCAGTGAGGGAAACAAGCATCATGGCACGGAAAACAGCCATCTCTCTGTCATTGGGAAGTGAGCTGACTCTGGTGCCAGGTAAGGCAGGGAAGTGGTCCCCAGCACTGCCGGTGGATGTGTGGGTTGGGCAGGCATCACGGTGCAGCTGGACAGTACTCAAGCTAAGCACATGTACTCTCTCTCCCCCAGTGATCCTGCCCCTGGTATCTGTTCCTGAGTGACACACACAGCAGCCTCTGAGACTCATGTACCACAAGTCCACTGCAGCTTCGCTTTGGCTTCTGAGAAGGACATTTGAAGGAGGATTTAAAGGAAGTAAAAGGATGCACTCCAGGGAGACCTGAGGACCAGAGCTCAGCGTGGCTCCAGCAGTGAGGGGCAGAGTGAGAGGAGCTGAGGCCCATTGGCTTGGTGGGCTGAGAACACCGCAGAAGCCCCCCGCCACCACTTCCAATGACAAGTCCTGCAACAGTGGACAGGCTCCGTCCTGTCTTAGGGCCATTCCCCAGCACAGTAGTGAGGGCCTCGGAGGAGTGACCGCTCTCTCAGGGACCAGACTCTTTCTGGGTGCCAGAGCCCAGCTTTCTTGGCAACACGCCATGGCACCACCACCAGCTTAGCCTGGTATTCACAGCAGGAAAATGACCCTTGAAGAGGCAGCTAACCTCCAAACCAGACTGGGTCTCTCTGATGCCAGACCCTGTCTTGTTCCTGCCACATTGTTCTGAAATTCTTTGTTTACAGCTTGCCTTCCCCGGGCTGCAGCAGCCCGCCTCCTTCTCATTCATGGTTTTATTTTACACCCAGATCCCTTGTGTTAAAACCTGCCCAAGAGAATGAATGAACGAGCTGGCCTTCCGGGCCAGTTCTCGCTCTGTTGAGCATCCCGAGGCCTAGGCTAGGATTGGAAGGGGCTGGCAGAGGAATTCAAAGCTGCCTGAGGGTCAGGAGCAGAGAGAAGGGGGAGAAGGGGAGAAAGTGAAAGTGAGGGGGGCGGGAGCCCCATGCGGAGGGCAGACAGGGAAGGAAATCTCCCAGCAGTAATTCATCTGCTCAGGAAGCGAGATCGAAGGGCCTGGGACTGCCTGCGGGACAGGCCCTGTGGGGCGGGGCGTGCGGGCGCCCTCTCCTCCTCCAAGCCCAGCTTGGCCAGGGTCACGGTCACATGGTGTGGGGGTGGGGAGCCAGGTGTGGGAACAGACTCTTCCACAGATCTTGGGTTCTGAAGACTTAGGGGCTCCTCTCCCAGCAGCCAAGGGAAATTCCAAGCCCCTCTCCCCTCTTCTCTCTGGCTTGGGTCAGGGAACCTGAAGACAGTCAGCGTGGCAAAGTTGGGAGGCACCTCCAAGAACACAGGGGCCCAGAGGAGCCAAATGCACCAAGAAGCCTTCTTCCTCATCCTGTCACACTGGCACCATCTGAACTGAAGAGAAAGTTATTTTCAAAGTAAGCAGCTGCTGACTAGAGCAGTTCTGCAATGGAGCTGGGAAGCAGATACGAGTGATGAGGGACCCCAGTGGCCAACGACGGCTCAGTTATCCTCCAGGCCTCTGTGGAGGAGGACACGTAGGTGGTATCCAAAAGGAAGGCAAACGTGAGGGAAGACAGCCTGTGTGTAACGGTGCTGTGGTGGTGGAACCCTAGAAGCTGTGACCCCAGACAGGTTGGGCCGGCACCTCACTCAGCCACCTGTAAAGCTGAAGGCCAGCTCTCTTTTCCCTTACTTGTTTATTTAGACAGGGTCTTGCGTGCAGTTCCGGCTGGCTCCAACTCGCAGCGATCCTCCTGCCTCAACCTCCTGTACCACGCCCAGCTCAACTTTGTCTGTAAATTAAGAACACTGTTCCACGGGCCCAGCAGAGAGCACTAAAGCCCCCAGAACTATGCCTGCCAGCCCCGCGAGGGCCATGAGGCAGAGGGTTTCTAATTTGTACACATCTGTGCCCTCGTATCTAAAACCAGGCCTGACGCGTAGTAAGGGCCCAACAGCTACTTGTTGGATAAACGAATGAATGCAACCGCTGGTGTTTGTGTTTTGGTTTCGTTTTGCTTTTAAAGATTGCTGCTAGGAAGGTGACACAGTTGAATCCTTTTCTACAAAAATTATAGCATTTCTCCAAGTTTTCTCCATGGACACCACCGTCTTGCACAAGACGTAGATTCCTGGGCCACACTCCAGAACGGCTGACTCAAATGTGGCAATCCGAGAGCTGTACTGTCAAAAGCCCCTTCGGTTCTTACCCACACAAAAGTTGAGGAACCTCAAGATTAGAATTTGAGGGCTGGATGACTCCCAAAAATCCACTTCCCAAATGAGGACACAGGCCAACCTAGAAAAAGCTACCTGCCCTTGATCCAGGAGTCCGGAGCTGAGCTCCACACCGCCCACCTAGAGCTCCAGCGTTTATCCCGCTTACCTCGCCCGCCTCAACTTGAGCCCTCCGGGTGGGACACCCGCTCTCTGGGCGCCTTCAACCTAGAGAAGGAGAGCGGCGCGTTGCCATTGGCCGGGGAGAGGGCAGCCCCGCCCCATTGGCCCCGCGGAGTCCCCGCCTCCCCACCAGGGCCACTTGGTGATTGGCCCCTCCCTTAGCTATAAGGAGGTGGCCGGCAGGCCGTGGGAGCGCGCGGGAGCGCACTGCGGGGCGCGGCAGGCGGAGGGACAAGGCGCAGGGAGGACGCGGCTGGGCGCCCATGGCGTTCGCGCTGTTGCGCCCCGTCGGCGCGCACGTGCTGTACCCGGACGTAAGGCTGCTGAGCGAGGATGAGGAGAACCGCAGCGAAAGTGACGCGTCGGACCAGTCGTTTGGCTGCTGCGAAGGCCTGGAAGCGGCGCGGCGCGGCCCGGGCCCCGGGGGCGGGCGGCGGGCGGGTGGGGGCCCGGGCCCCGTGGTGGTGGTGCGGCAGCGGCAGGCGGCCAACGCGCGGGAGCGGGACCGCACGCAGAGCGTGAACACGGCCTTCACGGCGCTGCGCACGCTCATCCCCACCGAGCCGGTGGACCGCAAGCTGTCCAAGATCGAGACGCTGCGCCTGGCGTCCAGCTACATCGCGCACCTGGCCAACGTGCTGCTGCTGGGTGACGCGGCCGACGACGGGCAGCCGTGCTTCCGCGCGGCTGGCAGCGCCAAGAGCTCCGTCCCCGCCGCCGCCGACGGCCGCCAGCCGCGCTCCATCTGCACCTTCTGTCTCAGCAACCAGCGCAAGGGGGTGAGTGCGCCGCGCTCGCAACTGCGGGTTCGGGCTCTGCGGGGACTGGGTCTTTCCGGGAGCCGGAGGTGCAGAGACCCCAGGGGAGCCAGGGTGAAGCGACTGGGGTTAGTGAGGCATGCAACAGAAACACTTGCCTCATGTCCCCCAAACAGAAGGGTGAGGGGAAGCCCTGAGCTAGGCTCCGCTTTAATTGCGCATTGATGGATACAGTTCCAGCTAAAGGTATACTGAGACGTCCTTCCTTCCGCAAGAGGGGTGAGGACAGGGTAACTCAGACCTCACTTGCAGAGCGCTTCCTTTCTCTGTGCTCGATGCACTTCTTGGCCTCCTTCCCCACCAGAGCAACCGCTGGCAGGTATGTTTTCCCCTGAGTTTGTCGGGAGGAGGACCTGAGGCCCTGGCAGATGAAATTCCCTGCTTGCCTTTACAAAGTTCAGGCTCGGGGGTTGCTGGGCATATGACACCCTGAGCTGCTCCGTCTTTCGTTGTCCCCCATTCTCAGACCTGACCCTAGAGCAGGAGACCCCGAAGAAATGGGAGCACACTCCGTCAGCCCAGGGTTTGAACCCAGCTGCTGAGCAGTAGGAGGAAGCAGGGGATGCTCTAAAAGGATGTAGCATGGAAAGAAGACACTTTTGGGGCAGCTGGACAAGCTGGAGTTAAGCTCTGGCCTTCTGTCCAAAGAGGTGAACCAAGTGTGTACAGGTTGGGTAGGGACTGGGTAGCAGTAGAGCCTGCTCAGGATCCTCTTGGCTGAAAACTTATCCAGGCCCCAAAGAACCTGCTTCACGCCTAACCTCCCTGCTTTTTTGACTTGGGCTTTTCCTACAGAAAGGGAAGACCTATCTCTGTGACTGCATTGGGCTTTAGCAGCTTCCATTTACATCTGGGAAACTGAGGCTCACAGCGTCCTGCCTGGCATTTGGTGCCCAGTGAAAGGTTATTGGGGAGGGCAGTTGCAGTCAGGGCCCCTGACTCCACCAGACTTTTGTTCTCACAGCTGCTGTAGATTCCCTGCCCCCAAGCAAGCTGGGGAGGCCTCTGTGCCCTGGCCTCACCCCCCACTCTGGCTCATTAGACCTCCAGACTGGCTTCTCATCCCTGGGCTACCTCAGTTTCCTGCATCAGTCTTCTTAGGCCCTGATTTGTGCCCTTTCGAGGGTCCCTGCTGCCTCCTGTTGTGGGTCCCTGACAGTGCCTGGCTAGGCTGGGAAGCCAGGGCTGTGCGCTCAGACATACAGCCAGCGATGAAAGAACTGCCTAGTCCCTCCATGAAACCTCTGACTGCCTCTCCCCCCTTCATTCAGCTCAGCAACCTTGAAAACCCAGCAGCTGGCTTCTGTTGGCTCTGAGGGTAGGCCCAGAGAAGCAGGCAGTGGGTGCCTAGCCAAGCCAGGTGCTTCCACTGATGTGTCAGGGCCAGGACAGGGTGATGAAGACAAGGATGCCATGGTCTGATGGAGGTGGGCAGACAGGGGCACAAAAGGACAGTCAGAACCCAGGGGAAGCCCAGACCCAGGGCAAGAGCGGAGGGCTTCCGTGGGAAATTGCAAAGGGAGGGAGAAGAGAGGGTGCTCTAGGAGTGCCTCGCCAGCAGCTGGGTGCCAGATTCATGGCCTAGAGAAGGAAGTGGGAAGAAGTTAAAGACGGTGGCAGTGTGGAGGGGAGACAGAGACTGGCAGTGACAGTGACACCATCTTCCTGGGCACTGATTTGTGCTCAGTGCTCTTCATGAGTTACCACTGAGATCCTTCAGCAAACAGGGCAGGAGCACTGTGACTGTCCCCCTCACTGGTTCCAGCGATGGAGCAGGGTCTTCGCTCAAGCCTGCCTGATTAGAAAGGGGGACAGGTGACCTGAGGAGCCTTATACTACAGGCCTGGCAGGAAGGGCTGTTGGTCACATGCCCACTCCCACACCAAGCAGGCTGGGGGCTTCTCTGTAGGTCTCAGGCCCACCAGCTGGCTCACAGGGCCTTGCCTGGGCTGGCTGCGTCCCTGGGATCTGTGTATGGGACCAAGAACCCAGCCAAATATGGCTGCAGAAACCATGCTCAGCATCATGGCTCCTCTGGGAATAACAAGAGAGGTGATCCTCGCCAGCGCTGGCCCCTCCAGAACTCAGCTGAAAGAAAACTGACTGTCATGGGGAGCCCCTGCTGCCCTCTGAGCTCTGAGGCTTGGGAAACCCCAAGGTCCCACACCATGTCCCCTCACCCTGAGTCACCAGCTCTCTCCTTCCCTGGCCAGTCTGGGCTGGGGTTGCTGTGGAAAGAGTTCCCCAGAGCACCTTGCTGCTTACAAGGCCTGAGGGATGGCCTCTGTGGTGAGGGTAGTGTGTGGGAGAGGGAAAGGCGGCTCTTGTCTCTGCCCTGTTTCCCTTTTGTCCTGGGGGTGGGGTCTTGACTAGATCATCTGGCGAGGTTATCCTCTGTTGTGCCCCGCTCAGGAGCAGAAGTGGTGGGGGCGAAGCAGGGGCCAGGAGATGCCGTCACCGGACAGTGCAGACGACCATACTTGTGAACGCTTACTGTGCTCCCTGTGCTGTGCTCAGGGTTTTACCTATTAGCTTGTGTGACCCATGTTAACTTGAGCCATCCTGAAAGTAACTTCACTTTACAGGTGAAGAAACTCACACTCAGTGAGGTGAGGTCAGGTCGCTTGCCTGAAGTGTGGTGCAGGGCAGGGCTTGGAGGCCAGCACTGTCACTTGAGACCTAGCCAAAGTGCTTCATAAACACTCTTGGCACTGAGTTCATAGGACACAAACCAGGGACTGGTCAGGATCTCTTATGAGGGCTCATGGCAGTTTACACATTTGGATGTGTCTGGAGCAGCAACTGCAACCATTCGTCACCATTTCGTAGATGAAGAAACAGGTTCAAGGAGGTGGTGGTCCAGCATCCTCATGGGATACAGGTGTCCAGATGACCTCCAGATGCAGTGTAAGTGGTTTTCCTAGGATTTAAAGACAAGTGGGGAGGCCCATTTGCTGTCCCCAGCCCCAACCCTGCACCCCCTCCCCTGCCCTGTCCGTCCTTCTCGTCCTCCCCTGCCAGAGTTTGTCTGAGAAGCCCAAGCCTAAGACTCTGCTGGGACCATAGCCTCAGCCCTCAAAATAGCCCTGCCTGTGAGTGAACATGCTGTCCCTGGGCCCAGAAAGCCTCGAGGGAGGCTGGGCCACATCTGGATGGATCTGCCCCAACCTGGGCCTGGGATGGAGGGAGGCAGAAGCAGGGCGTCCAGATGGTCTGCGACGTCCCTTGCTGGGCTGAGAAAGCTGCCGCTCCCTCCTTGCCAGGCCGGGTTCCGGGTGCTGAGCGTTTACTGTGATGTTTCAGACAGTGTAGTGTCTCCAAAGAAGGACAGCTTGTTGGACCACATGAATTTCTAGCCAGGCTCTTTTACCAACTGGTCATGTGCCTCTGGGCCAGCCACCCAAGGCTGGAGGCCTCAGAAGAGGGCGCTATAACAGTGCAACCTCTCCAGTCTGCGAGGAAGACAAAGCCTGTGTGTACAACCTGAGAATACTGGCAAGAGGGGCTGACAGAAACTGCCCCTGTGGGGTGAGGGATGGGTGACCTCAGGGACTACCATCATTAGCTCATCTTCCAGTGGCCTCAAGCAGCACTGGTTGGTACCTGCTCCATGTCAGGCTCTGGACTGGGACAGGGACCTTGTAGGTACAAATTCTTTCTCCCCACCACCCCTGGCACTCTGGCCTGATGGGGAGCAAAGGAGAGACCTTGCCTGCTCCTTCTGGGTTGTATCACTGGGACTGTCTCCAAAAGGCAGGACATGCTAGGCGATTTCAGGAGTAGAGGAACCTTCCTAGAATGACAAGACCTGAGAGCATGCTCCCAGCAAAGGGAAGACCCACCCTGAAGGAAGGAGGCCAGAAACCCTGCTCTGCTGTCACGACTGCTCAGTTAGGCCATGCCAGGACAAGAACTGCTCTGGGTTCACCTGAGTTCCATCCTCAGCAGTGCTGGAGATCAAACTCAGGGGTGCCCGAGCACTGAGCTACATCCCTAGCTATTTTGAGTATTTTTTATCTGAATACTGTCTTGCTAAATTGCCTGGGGGGGATTTGAACTTGTGGTCCTGCTGCCTCCGCCTCCCTCAGTGCTGGGATTACAGACATATGCCACCATGCCTGGCTAAAATTAGATTAAAAAAAAAAAAAGGGAATAACCACATGGGGAAGACCTGGAAAAGGTAAGAGAGTTTATAAAGTGAAAAGGCCTCCCTCCCAGCCTGTCTCCCATCATCAAATTTCTGTCCTCTGAAGACACCTACTAGCAATTTCTTATGTGTGCTTCTGTCTGGAAATTGTAACACATGGGAGTATTCACTCAGTTCTGCCCTAGCTTTTGGCTTTATACATTGTCTAAGTTCCAGCACTGTGTTTCCAGTGACCTGACCCATGCTCCTGACACCTCTTTCTCTCCTGAAGGGTGGCCGTCGAGACTTGGGAAGCAGCTGCTTGAAAGTGAGGGGGGTGACCCCACTTCGAGGGCCACGGAGATGAGCCTGGGCCGTTGCAGCATTTGTTCCAAGTAGGACTCTGGAGAAGGAAGCCAGCTACTGGCTTGGCAGGGGAGAAGACCCCAGACAATGCCGGAGCCATCCCTTCTCTGTAGGGACCAGAGGACGGCGGCCTGAGCCCAGGGTCCTGTGGGGAAGGCCCTGGGAACACCTCCATCCCACCCTGGAGACCTGTGAGGACCCATCCAGCTTACCCAGGCCTAGCTGCTCAGAGACATTGGAAAACCAAAGACTTGGTGACCTGTAGAGCGTGTGTGCGTGTGTGCGCATGGGTGTGTGTGTGTGTGTGTGTGTGTGTGTGTGTGTGTGTTTGTGTGCAAGAAAGTTGGTGGGGTTTGAAATAAAAGTATTTTTAAATAAGAGACATCATTTCCAGCTGAGGAAGGGAAGGGCCTATGAGCAGCAACAGTCAGAGGTGGCCCCTTGCAGGACCTAGAAAGGGACAGAGTGGCGGGGAATGCCAGCCTTGAAGGAATGGGTCAGGGGCTGGCGCCCAGGCCGGCCAAGACAGAAGTGGAGGCAACCAGTCTTCCCCACAATCTTCCATGTATGCAGTGTCGTTGAACAACCACTTGGTGTCTGGGCCAGTGGAAAGAGAAATCCTAATTTTATTTATTTTTGCATACGGATTAAATCCATGTTCAGAATCAAGGTGTACGAGGACATGGGATGACATCTCCATGACCTCCAGCCACTTACTCCTCCCTCAGGCTGCTTGGTCACTGTTTCTGTGAATAACCAAGCAAATGCAGAAAGCATATACCTTCTGCCTCATCCTTTTTCCCCTTAATCTAGCTGGCTGTCACCCCTAATCAGTGCGGAAACGGGGTCCTGATTCCTCTATTAGCTGATTTTTCCATTTTGTGAATGAACTGAACTTCAGCCCATCCCTTGGTGCTGTCACCAATGAGCGGGCAAGCAGATCCCCACAGGTGCAAACGAGGGAGTGCTAGAAGTGTGCACTCTTACCCTGGCTTCAGCAGCAATGGCTTGGAGGACTGCTGACACCCAAGGACACACAGCAGGGTGACACTCGCAGGCCTGCCTGCTGTTTAAAGCAAGCCCAGGGCAGCACCTTCCCCTTCCCAGTGGTGTGCTAGTCCCTGGGACCCTGGGCTGATGCCCAGTGGCCCTGGTGGTGAGAGCTGTGTCAGCTAAGGTGAAGATGGAAACAAGACTGGTCAGTGGACCAGGAGTACTTGGCATTCCAGCTGGGCCACTGCCCCTGTGAGGCTAGAGTCACAGGAGTTCGGGAGGTCTGAAGGAGGGGAAGGCAGGGAGAGGCCAGGGAAGAAGCCAGGTACATTCACAAATTTATTTTCATTCACTGAACAAGATTTTTCCATAATGTTGGCATTCTGCAGATAGGTTCTGCGTCCATACCCACATTTCCTCCCATGCTCTTGACCTTCTCATGAGCCCAAATGGGGCCAGCCCATGTGCCGGGCTCTGTGCCAGGCTGAGCCTGGGCCACCTGGCTTTTCTCACAGTGAAAACCCTGGGAGAACAAGGAGTCACCAGAATTGCCAGTCCCAAACCACCCACTTAACCCAAGAGAGCTTTCCAGGCACCCTCCCCTCCCTCCCCAGTGTCCCACAGACACCATCTTTCCTATCCTGAGTCCCATCGGGCCGCACTTCCCCTTCGGGAGCTAATTAGGAAAGCACATTACTCTCCCTGTGCCTACTTTGGTCCAGGTACAGGCAGCCTCTGGCAAAGCCACAGGAAGAGGACTGTGACCTTGTTAATGACAGGAAACCTGGGAGTAGGGGGCAGGACAGATACTTGGGTGCACTGGGCTGGAGGCCCACTTCTGCCAGCAGATTTGCTGGGTGACCCCAGACATGTTGCTTGACCCCTCTGGTCCTTCCTGGCTCAATGTCTAACCAGCAAGAGCAGCTAGAACAGAAGTGTTTGTTTTTACTTTGTTCGATAATTCTGAATAGAACACTTAAGAGTTGGGCAAATAGCTCAAGTCATATCAAATAGTGTGCAGTGAAAACTACACAGGCCCCCAGACCCCTCCCTGACAGCAGCTCCTGTTTCCTGTGGGTCCTTCCAGAAAAACTCTCCACTGATTATTACTGCTGAAAAAATATCCATAGGTTTCTCTGTTGATGTCTTTATGGTAAAGAGTTCAAAGAACGAGACCCTAGAAATAAAACCCACTCCAAAGACAACCACAGCATGTTCATTTTACATACACACATATGCGCGCGCACGCACACACACACACACACACACACACACACACACACTTAAACAGTCAGCCATCTCCAGCACCCTGAATGCAAACCTCATCCACACACAGCACTGGTGGTGGGAAGTGCACTTGTGTAAGGGCCGCGCTCCTCGGATACTCACTGACTCAGTGAACCCAAATACCCAGCAAGCAGTTGCAGGATGCAGCCAGCGGCTCCTCAGGACCCTGGTGCCAGCACTTGCTCTCGCACTGAGCTTTTTCCGTCATATTTCCTTTGAAATAGATAATGCATGCACAGAGCTCACGATTCAAGACACAAAAGCAAATGAACTGATAATAAGACTCCCTCCCAGCCACTCAGTTATGGTTCTCAGAGGCAATTACTGTTAACCCAGGTCTTACGAAGTCCTGCAGAGAGGAGGAGCTGCATATACAGGCACTTTACACACACACACACACACGCGCGCGCACACACACACACACACACACACACACACACACACACACACACACAGTTTCTCCACAGAACTGACAGCGTTTTACACTGTTCTGTGCTTGGATTCTTCCCCTCCCGGTGCCACTCAGAGCCTGTGGTGTTCCCCAAGCTGTTCCACCCTGTTCCCAGTTGCATAGTGCTCTCTTCTGCACACTGTGCCACTTGCAGGATTCCTGGACAATAGACAGTTAACAGCCATGAGTCTCAGAGCTGCAGGACCAGCCTGCACATGTGACTTGGGAGAAGCACAGCTGTGGATCAATACCTCTGGGGCCATTTTCCTAATGCTGCCCCTCCCCTACCCGCACTTCCCACCTCCGGGTGGGACACCCCAGCCAGCCTTCTCCAGGCCAACTTGAGGCCAGAGGAGTTAAGTTGCTCAGGGAGAAGAATCCTGGGGCTCAAGAGAGTGTGATGATCAGGATGAGAACGATCTCAGCCTCATCATTCCACAGTGAGGAACCTGAGACAAGACAGAGGAAGAGACCTGAGATCCCCTAGCAAATAGCTGGCCATGCTGGGCCACCAGAACCCAGGCCTTCCCCTTTCCAACAGCTCTCTGTCCTCTAATTCGACAGTCACAAGTGGGAAGGTTCAGAAGTCACCCACAGCTACGGGGAGACAGAAAGGGCCGGTGATGGGGCACAGGTGCACAGTATTTGGTGCTGAACAGGATTTATTTAGTGTCCAGGGCTCCTCCCTTGTTGGCCCAGGCTACTTCTGCTTTATGAAGCACCTATTACAAGCTTAAAAATAAAAATTAGGCTAGGGATATGGCTTAGTGGTAGAGGATGTTCTCAGCATGCATGAACCCCTGGGTTGAGTCCCTAGCATATTGCTTGCCTGACAAGTGCAAGGTCCCGAGTTCGATTCCCAGTACCAAAAAAAAAATTCCTCAAAGAGTCCCTAGCATAAAAAATAATAGTAGTAAATAAAAAATCACAGAAGAATGATAGGCTGTCTATTAGCAGGTTAACTCTTAACCACCTGCACCCAGTCCCAAAGCACAATGCATCACCTTGCAAACAAAATGTAGAGGATTTATAGAAACATCAGCTTCTGGGAGGCACACACAAAGGTGAAGGTCTCTGCACTGCCTGTGTCTCCTGCACTCTCCAGTTGGCTGTGATATCAGAGTCCAGAACTGGACAGCTACATGCAATGTGTGACCTTGGACTGGAGCCTGTACTATGGGGACTGCCACAGAGAACACTAGTAGGACAGTTGACAAAATTAGAATTGGGACAATGAAGTACTGTATCAAAGGTAAATTTTCTGCATTTTCTAACAGTTCCATGGTTATGTAAGAGGATATCCTTGTGCTTAAGAAATTAGTATTCTTCAGGGATAGAGGAGCATGATGTAGGTAACTTACTCTCAAATGGATCTGAAAAAATAAATATGCTTTTGGGAGAGAAGGATAAAGCACACGTGGTGACCTGTGTCAATGTGGAGAACCTAGGTGAAGAGTGTCCAGGGCTCCCCACACTCCTTTCTATCTCTGCATATTCATAAATGATTGCAAAATGACGAGTTAAGAAGCCAGGACCTTGGCGCATGAGAATGTGAGGGCTGCCAAACCATCCCCGTTCCTCCCTGACCCATCCTTGCCTTGGCCAACACAACAGAGGACAGAAAAGACCCTGGGGGACCCAGGCACCCTGCCTGTGACTCTCAGCCCCTGTGCCCCTCTAGAGACTAAGGTGGTCCAGGCCCCCAAGCCTCCTGCCACCATGATTTATGTCCTTGTGAGCCTCAGCAGCTGTGAGCTCGGGTCCCACCGGGTGGCTGGCTGGGGGGCCGGCCTTTGCTTCCCAGCGTGTCTAATCCAGACCAGACTCACAGACCCCACGGGCCTGGGATCAGCCTCCCAGGGGGCCAGGGTCAGAGGCCAGGCCAGCAGGGCCTGGAAACTGAGGGAGGGATGGTACTGAGGGTGAACCAGCTGGAAGGCAGGAAACCTTGCCTGGTCTAAGTTGGCCACTGCTCCTGTGTGACCCAGGGTGGGTGTCTGCTCCTCTCTGAGACTTGCTGTTGCTCATCTCAGTATGGCCTGCACACAGGGAACCAGAGGACTTTGTCAACTGAGAAAGATTGATTTTGAGGAAGGAAAGCTGGTGAAACAGAAGAGCAAGTTTTTCCATATACCCAGGTTCCCTAGGCTTAGAAAAAAATGTCTGACTTTTCTGAGGGCCTGCTATGTGTCAGGCCTCAGTCTACATGCTGGGCATAACAGAACTAATGTAGTCTGCTCAACAGGCTTACTAGGTATGTGCTATTACTGCCCTATTTTGTAGATGAGGAAAGGGAAAGATAAAGAGGTTAACGAACAACTGTGAGCAGGTGGATCTGAGCCAGTGGCTGGCCACAGAGGCCCTCGGCTCTCACCCACCACCCTGACAGGCCACTAACCCACAGCCTGCTCCAGTGACTGACCCGGAGACCACAGCACATCCCGCCCCCCGTGCACACAGCCATGTACTGTTGCCTTCCCACTTTCCACACTGGAAACCCAAGCCCAGGATCACATGGCCAGAAAATGGCAGAGCCAGAATTCAAACCCCGGAGGTCTCACTTCAGATCCCACGGCCCAGGCCACTGCAGGAGGCCAAACTCGCAGGAGGCACAGGACAGTGTGTAATGGCATAGGTCTCAGAGTCCAACCTTTCCACTTGCCTGGGCTGCACTGGATGAGGGGGAGTGGTCTTAGGCTATATATAAAATATATAGCATAGCTAATATATATGTAACAAAACTTCCTTTATTTTTAAAATAGTATAACAGTAAAATAACACAAGCCCAAGTCTACTAGTTGAATATGAAAACTTACATATCTGCTTGCTAACAATAAACATCTATCTTCACAGGCACACATGCGCTGGGAGGTTGAAATTCTATTACACCAGTAAAGGTTAGTTTTAGTCACCGAGTCACACAAGCACATGTAACATCTTACACACACAGTTTTGGTTCAACTGGCTTCAGAAATGGAATTTGTACTGCCCTATGTCCTACCGTGTGGAGTCACCTTGTCACCTACACATAGGCACTGAGGACAATGAAAAATATCATTACAAATCACTCAGTCAAGTTAAAAGTTTGTAATCTTGTGGGACCTGATCACTAGTTACACAGGGCAGAATAAACCTTGGGGTCTCAGATTGGACCTGCCTTTCACAGATCATCTGAAAGTGTGCTCAAGTCAGTCAACAAACATGCATGGAACAGGACAGATAGGGTCCCTGGCCTTGTGGTGATCACAGCTTATAGGAAAAGCAGGCTCTGAACAAATCATAAAAATGTGGGGTCTGGGGTTATGACTCCTGGCAGGGCACCTAGGTTCTGTCCTCCATACCAAAGTGAAGGAAAAGTGACAATTTCCCTGTCGTATGGGATGCCGAAATGTGTCACTGGGAAAAGGGACTCCTATAGGTCCCTAGGCATCCTTTGAATGTAGCCCATGCATCCACAGTCTTCTTCAGCACACAGAGCAGCCAGGTGGCCCATGGGCAGAGTCCCGTGCCTGCTGGAGAGAGGACGGTACTAACAGCTGGGACTGCATCTGTACCCAGCGTTTGCCGCCCTGTAACTCACTCACTCCTGCCTGACCCAGGCACTTGGGACTGGCATTGTCCTCCCTGCTCCTGGGGTTGCCTGGGGACCCCTGGGGACACAGGATCTGGACACAGGTGTGCTGGGTGCAGGGCTGGCACTGCTGGCCTCTTGGTTCTGTGGCCTAGAACTGAGCTAGATCTGAGACCACCGAGCTGGGGCAGTAGTGCTGTAGGGAGACCGCAGACCTTCGCATCCCTCTTCCCTGCACCACTTTGCTTCAGGATGGATTTTACCCACGACCCAGGTGGCCTGAAAGGGGAGCCCTGACTAGACTGTTACAGATTCAGGAGGGCCGCTCTGAGGTGCATCCTACGTGCAGAAAACGCAGTGTAGAAGATATTTTAGCTCTGGGGACAGCGGGGTGGGTCCGGGGCTTGGGGAGAGAGCAAGGCTGGGGAGTCTGTGGAAACGTCCTCTTCCCACCCCCACCCCACCCCGCCAGGCTGACGATGGAAAGGAGCGGGTTCGCGCCCCCTATAGGCGGGTTGGGGAGCCGCCCGCCGTCCTGCGCCCCCTCCCCTGGTCTCGCCCCAGGCCCCAGCCTCCCCTAACCCCGCGCTCTCAGAAGGCAGCTTTCTTTGAGACAGGAAGGTGTCCTCAAGTCTCAGGAAGGAAAAACAGTCAGGCTGAACCCAAGATCGTCTCCAAGGGGCCGAGGCTGGCGCGAGGCCAGGGCTGACATCACCTGGGAACGGCCGGCCGCAGCTGCAACCCGCCTCCTGGGGGGACGTGCTTTTGCTATTTAAAAAAATAATAATAATACTAAAAAAACTTTTCCAGTTTGGTGTTTTCAAATGTGCTTTTTATAGTGGGCCCTGGGGCGTGGGCCAGTCGGTGATCGTCCCACTTCTGCACCGTCTGCATTTCTCACCCCACAAAAAGCAGCCTTTGACAACTTGCAGCGCCTTCCTGGGGTTCAGGGTGAAATCCGGGCCTTGCCCCCCCCATGACCTTTTATCTGTCCAGATCCACCTACCTTCAGCTTTAAAAAAGAACTGATGAAGCTGAGTGGCACGGTGCCTGCCTGGCAAGCACAAGGTCCTGAGTTCAATTCCTAATACCAAGAAAAAAAACATACACACACAAAAAACCGGTTAATATTCACCCATGGTACAAATTGAGAAGGAATCTAGGGGCATCAACCATGCAACATATGGTCCCCATCTCCTAAGGGACCCCTTCTTCTATTTTATTCAACAAAATGTTCCCTAATGTTCACTGTGTGCCAGGCCCTCTTCTGGACAATTATCTAGTATGAGCTCACATAACCCCCATAAAAGCCCCACAAGGCAGGATTTCCAGGCTGGGCCTGGTAGCGCACTCCTGTAATCCCAGCACTAGGGAGGCTGAAGCAGGAGGATCGTTGCGAGTTCAAGGCCAGCCTGGGCTACAAAGTGAGCTCAAGGCCAGCCTGAACTGCATAGTGAGACCCTGTCTCAAAAAGACAAAAAATAAAAAAGTAAACAACAACAAAAAAATGGTAGGGTTTCCAGGCTCTTGTCATGTGAGTGTCATTAAAGATATTCTGTGCCCACAGAAGCACATGTAGATCTAGGTTCTTACCCCTCTCTTTATAAAAACACAGCTTGAAATTTATTATACACACTTTCTGCCCATTGCTTTGTTGAAATATCTGTGTTACTGTAGACCCTTCCTTCACCTTTATAGCAGCAAAGGTGCCCTAACAGAATTTATATATCCACTTTTAGTGGGCTTCAAGGATGTTTCCAATTATTTTCTCTTATGCATTATACTTCCATGAATAGCCAAAGTGGTCTTCTAGAGCATAGGTTGAATCTCCCCACTCCCAAAGAAAATTCCCTCTAGCCTCTCCCCATAAGCAAAAGAACAGTTTGTATTTAGCCATTCTCAAGATCCCACTAAGGCTTCGATATAAGTGATGGACTTGGTTGCCAGAGAGCACACCGTTCTCCCAGCTTCTCTGTTGGCTGAGCCAGGAGGCTTGCTTGAGCCTCAGAGTTGGGGACCAACATAGAGAATCCTATCTCCTATGAAAATAAAAGAGGAGGTGTAGCTCAGTAGTAGGGTGCATGCTTGTGTGTGAGGGCCCCACTTTTATCCTAGCACCAAATAAAACAAAGAACAAGAAAAGAAAAGAAAATTCCTCCTCCCAAAGAAGCTCACAGACAACTAAGTTCCACGTACTTCATGTGAGGTTCAGGGACTCCTAAAAACCCCACCAAAGGACATAGTGACCCTGACACCTCCCCCGCTGTATGCTGTACCCCTGGCTTTGCACTGGGTGCTTTGGACTGCTGGCTCTGTGGCTTCTGAGTTCTGCAACCTTAGGAAACTTGCTTTGTCTTACCAATCCTTGCTTTTCTCATCTCTAAAATGGGGCTAATTACAGCAGCTTCCTCCTAAGGCTGTGAAATGTAAGTCAGATCCAGATTCTGATCTGTTCAGCACAGTGCGTGGCACAGAGCAAGTCTGTGCTGGTTGGGTATTGCTGCTAGTAGTGGTGTACTGCTTCTACAAGATGAAGTCTAAATTCACTGATCACTTTTTTCTTTCCTTAAGTTTTTATTTTATTTTATTTTTTTTGTGACAGTGTCTCATTATGAGTTCAGGAAGCTAGCCTTGAACTCTTGGCTGACTTTGAATGACATGACAGTGATTCTCCTGTTCCAGCCCCCCGAGTGCTGGGATTATAGGCATGCCCCACCACACCTGGCTAAACTCATTCATTTCTTAAAGAAACATTTCTTAATGACGCACTATGCAAGCCAGCTGTAATCCCAGCCCAGCACTTGGGAGACTAAGGCAGGAGGCTCACCTAAAGTTGGAGGCTAGCCTGGGCTACATAGCAAGACCCTCTCTCAAAATAACCGTGCGCAGGAAATGAGGGTTCCAGGAGGTGAGGAGAGAGGCTGGTAAAAACCAGACCAAAAGGCCTCTGTCACCATGAGCAGGTGGAGGATGTGAGCATGAAAGGGAGCCTGAAGAGCAGGGAGCTAAGCCATCCTGCAGGGGACATTGAAAGATGGCTTTGCCACCAGGGATATAGCTCAGTGGTGCTGAGTTCAACTCTTGATACAAAAAAAATAAAAAATAAAAAATAAAAAAAATTTTTTAAAAGATGCTTTGCCCAGTGTCATGCTGCTGTAGTCAGCATTCAAAAGGCTGAGGCAGGAAGATCACTGTGAATGTGAGACCAGCCCGAGCTACATAGTGAGTTCAAGGCCAGCCTGGACTAAGTAGCCAGACCCTGTTTCCAAAAATAAAGAAAAAGATGGCTTTGCAGAGAGCAATGGGGGGAAGGGGCAGGCCAAGGGGCGGGAGGGAGGTATCAACGGTAAGAAGGAAGCAGGGTGGAGGAGAGCAGGCACACCAGTGCTGAGGAGGGAGAGCCCCGCGGTGCTGAAGAAGCAAGTGCTGAGCACCAGCCTTGACCCAGACGCATTTCCTCCTTCGTGGCCCACCGTGCCTGGTACAGCTTTGCTGCTCATTACATAATCTTTTTTTTTCTTTAAATGGGCCCCTTTAAAAACGTAAATATAATATTTCAGAGGGAAACTTTAGATCCATCCATAAATGGAAAACGAGTGTCTCCTGCCATAAATAGAAGGTAACCATAAAAATAAGTACAATGAAAACAAAACAATGTCATTAAATTCTAGCCAGATCCGGTTGCCTACCCAAGGCTCTGGAGACCCATTCTCTGTCAAAAAGGGAAGTAAGTGTTGGGAGAGGTGTTAGAAACACGCCAGCACTCGGCAGAGACTTTCTCTTAATACTAAAGTGAAGGACGACTAGAAAAGGAGGATGGTTTCCACTCCGGGCTCTGATGCCCCGTGGTCAGTGGAGCTCCACTGAGCAGCAGCCCAAGTCCACCAGTCATAGGAAGCCCACGCTGAGGAAGTGGGTGGCCTTGCCTTAGAGTCTGACTCACAGAGGGGCCAGGTGTGCAGCAGGCCCCTCAGAACACGGGCGCCCTTGGCGTGCATCTTGAATGTCCCCCGAAGTCCATGTGCTGGAGACTTTGTCCTCAGCCTGTGGGGCTATTGGGAGGAGCAGACCCTTGTGGAAGTGGGGTCCATGGAAGAGAGTCAGGTCACTGGGGCAGGCCTCTAGGCAGGAATACTGAGACCTGGACCCCTTCAGTCTCTCTTTTCACCTTTTGGCCACCATGAGGTGTGGCTTTGCTCCACCATGTACTCTTGCCATGATAGGTTGCCTGCCACATGCCCAAAATAAAGGAGCCAAGTGCCGTGGACGGAAACCTCCAAAGCCGTGAACCAAAGCAAACCTCTTCTTCTTTTTTAAAGTTCATAGGGTTATTTGTTATTGTATTAGAAAGCAGCTACCACACTGACCATACGAGAAGGCCAGCAAGGATGCACTGAGTGCGTCTTGGCCTGCACAGTCCCAACAGTCACCAGTGAGCATGGTCTGGGAGAGAGCAGTGGGTTTCACTCATGTGGATTTGTGTACGTTTGCATAATGAGCTGATAGAAAGCTAAGAAACCAGTCAAAGTGCCGTGAATAAGATAGACAGAAAATAGAACAGAGTGCAACTCTTGTCAGGATAACTTTTCATAGCTTTTGAACCACATGAACATTGTTCAAATTTTAAATAATAAAAAGATGTATTTACTAGCATCTATATGTACACAGACATGGTGTTAGACCCTGTGAGTTTGTTCATTCGTTCATTCATTTATTCACTCTCTTACAACTGAACAACAAGCATTAGCATGAATCAAGGATGGAGCTCTACGCTGGACATGATAAGTGTGCCCTCAGCCAATCAATTCACATTACTCTGGACATGGCATGGGTCAGTCATGTGAGGATGGGTCAACAGGAGCTCCTGCCCTCAAGTAACTAGGTCTAAAGGAGAGGCAGGTCCCCTGGCACATGTGTGAGCTGCCAGACAGTTGGCAGAACTCCTGCAAGGAGGGTAGGGGTAAAAGATGGCCCTCTGGGGTACTGCAGAGCCCTTCAGGTCCTTCCAGCAGAAAGGGAAGCTGGACAGGGTGTGGAGCCACCTCCTGAAAGCCTGCTCAGCACGCGAGATGGGCCATCCCGGGGGAGCAGGCTTTGGTGCTGAGATGAATTCCATATAAACCTTATCCACCCCTTATCCTGGTCCCCGCCCCGCCCCAAAGCTCTCGGAGTCACACAGGATTCCCCAGAGCCCTAGATTCCTCTCCATTTGCATCACTCTGCCCCTCAGCAGCCTGGATAGAACTCACCATGCCTGCGGGAGGGGGAGAACCTGGTGATTCCTGTGTTGTCCCAAATTTCTATTCTTCTCTTTTGTAATCAAAGAATTTATTATTTTCACCAATAGGGGATAAACAAGAGTTATGACTTTCAAGAAATGGTCTTAAAAGTAAGGAGCAACTTCTTCCATTTTCCTGCTCACTGGAAAGCAGACAGGCTGGCTAGAGCTCAACGAACTATTTTGTACCATGAGATGACCTTAGGAATAAAAGCCACACACAGTGAGATGAGAGTCTGGGTCTCAAAAACCACCGAATACTTGACCAGTAGTGAACTGCCTACATCAAAGCTTAGTGAATGTGAAAAGAAAATAAATTACTTTACTGTTTGAACCAGTTCTTAAGCTTTGATGTTATTTCCAGCTGAATCTAAGACTACGGAAAGCAATTGCCACCCAGTGTTTCCCTCCTTTCTGTGCTGGCAGTGCCTTACTGTGCTCTTTTCTCTATTCCTGTCTTCCTAGGGAAAATTCTGATAGGTCCACGTAAATCCTGATGGCCTTCTTCCCTAACTGTAATTGGTTTAGGCTGGACATGTGACCTATTTCTGGCCAATGAGATGTTAGAGAAAGTTGGCTCAGAGAAAAGCTTCCGAGATTTCTTTTAAAAAAAAGAAACAGACATACATGAAAAAAATGGCCCTTTTCTGCATCTGAAACTTGTCAAGTGAGAATGTGATGCCTGGATCTGTGGCAATTATCTTGCAACTATGGACAGTGCTGGCTAAGGACAGAGTAGAAAAATGGGGGGGGGAGGCTAGTTACTGATAATGGTGCATACTTAACCAATGCTTGAGTCACCTTACATCTGGGCTTCCTGTTATATAAAAAATTTCATTTTTGTTTAAGCTAGTCTGGCTTGTGCAATTATTTGTATGTGGATGTAGTTAACTGATATCTTTGTCCCCTTAAAACCCTTGCAGGGCACAATGGTGCACACCTATAATCCTGCTACTCAGAAGACTGAGTCAGGAGGATCTCATGCTCAAGGCCAACTTGGCCAATTTAGCAAGACCTGCTGCAAAAAAATTAATTAATCTTAAAACTATCACTCTCTTATTTCACAAAACAAACTTTAGAACTAATAAATAAATTCAGCAAAGTTGAAGAAATACATAATCAATACACAAAAATCAATGGCATTTCTATACATTAATAATAAACAAGCCAAAAAAGAAATTTGAAAGAGTCCCCATACCAAAGCATCAAAAAGAATACATACTTAGAAATAAACTTAATCTAAAGAGTGAAAGACTTGTACACTGAAAACTTCAAACTAAAGCTGAAAGAAATTAAGAAAGACATGAATAAATGGAAAGACACACCCTGTTCATGAACTGGAAGATTTCATATTGTTAGGATAGCAATACTACTCAAAGTAATAGGCAGAATCAATGAAAACCTCATCAAAATCCTTGAAGTATCCTTATTTGGGGGGCTGGTGAGACAGGGTCAGGCTGGCCTTGAAATCAAAGTGATCCTCCTGCCTCAGCCTCCCAAGTACTGGAATTACAGGCAGGCACCACACTCAGCATTTAAATGTCTTTTTACAGAAAGAGAAAATCCATTCTAAAATTCTTATGGAACCTCAAGAGATCCTTTATTCAAGAATGAACAAAGTTGGAGATCTTATAAATCTTACTGATTTCAAAATTCACTGCAAAACTATCGCAAGCAAAGCAGTATGATTCTGGCATCAGAAAAGACATATGCACCAATGGAACAGAACAGTCTAAAAATAAACCCCCACATGATATGGTGAGAAAAAGAAATTTTTTTTGTCTTTTTGAGGCAAGGTCTCAATATGCAGTTCAGGCTGGCCTTGAGCTTACTTTGTAGCTTAGGCTGGTCTGGAACTCACGACAATCTTCCTGCCTCAGCCTCCTGAATGCTGGGATTACAGGCATGTGCCATCATGCCCATCTGAAAATTATTTTTTGATAGGACTACCAAGACCATTCAACACAGGAAGACAGTCTTTCCAACAAGTTATATGCACAAACCTGTCTAGCGACGTGCAAAAGAATGAATTTGCGCCATTACCCTAAAATGTCTAAAACATTAACTCAAAATAAACTGGACATAGTGGCACACACCTATAATGCCAGCACTTGGGAAACTGAGGCAGGAGGATTGCTATGATTTCAAGGACAGCCTAAACTACATAGGGAGACCCTGTGGAAAAAGAAAAAGAAAGGAGAGAGAAACAGAGAGAGCCAAATGCCCTTGTCCAGCAGGAAGGATGGTGGCACTCTTTCCGAAGCACCCTCCCCTCCCCTCCCCCACCCTCGAACACCTCTATCCTCACTTCCAAGGTGACGGTGCCAGTCTCTTTTGTGAGCTGTGGAGCATTCTGTGGAGGGAAGAGCTGTGATTACTAAGCTGTCCCTTGCTCCCCGGCTCCCCTGCACTGTGTCCTTTGTTGCAGACTTGTCGCTGGCCCTTCACCCAGTGCCATGTTCCTGCCGGTCACGTTCCTGTGTACCCCACTGTTGCTGGTCACCCTGAAGATGCCCTCCCTGACCTTCAGTTCTCTCTGCTTAGTTCTCACTGGGTAAAAGACCTCTAACCCATTGCTCTGGCTCTGCGAGGCCAGCAGCCCGCTGTCCAGTGTCAGGAAAGACTCCTTCCTGCTGCTAGAGATTCCAGGGACTTCAGGGTGATTCATGCAGCACCTGCCCTCAGGAATTGCAGCCCAAAGCAGAGGCGACACATGGACAATATCTTCTCATCTGTTCCAGAGACTCCGCCCCTCGTGTCCATCCTCCTCTTCCTCTGTACTTACCAAACCTCTATTTTTCTTAGCTGAGCACCCAGCTGTCCAGAATAAAGACTGTCATTCCCAGCCCCCTTTCGTAGCCTGCGAGAGCCAAGCAACTGAATTCTGACCCATGGCACTGACCCTGTGAGCCCTAGCTGCCCCTTGCTTTTCCCCTGCCCTCTGGCTGCTGTGTGGCGATGGGGCAGCTATCTGGGGTGACGGGATGAGGACAACACCCTAGGATGATGAAACAACAGGACAGAAGAGGGCTGGGACCCAACACCATCAAGTTAGTCGTGGAATATTTACATCCAGGCCTGAGAAAAATGAAATGCATCTTCCTTGTGCTTTAACTTTGGGTTTGTGTCAGAACATAGTCCATAGACCTGATATTCCTAACTGAGCACACATTTTCTGCAGGATATAATTCAAGCAAGAGCAAATATTTGTGCCAGATTATATGCCAGAGATGCAGAGATCTCCAGGATGATGCAGCAAATGTCTCAGTAAATCCACAACCGTGTCTGAGTCATCTACAGATCTCCCCTCCCTCCTCCTTCACTTGTCCCTCACTCGGACTAGTTCGACCATGTGCCACACCCAGAGCCCCTCTGAGAGAGGTGGTAAGGAGTGGAAGGGACGGGCAATGCGTGGTCATGCGAACTGTACTACATCCCAGCTTAACCTCCCAGAGACTTAGTTTCTCATTTATGGAATAGGGAAAAGAGTAATAGCTGCCTCTTAAGTTTCTGGGGGTTGAGAATGAGATGGTTTAATGCATAGAAAATGTAGCACTGTGGGGTTTTGTTTGTTTATTAGTGTTTTGTTTTGTTTTGTTTTGTGTTTTTTGCAGTACTGAGAATTGAACCAGGGCCTTTGCACTGAGCTACATCCTCAGCCCTTTTTTATTTTTTTATTTTAAGAGAAGGTTTTGCTAAATTGCCCAGACTGAGATGGGACTTGCAATCCTCCTGTCTCAGCTTCCCAGAGTGCTGGGAGAGAGCAGGTACTGGTGCTATGTACTGGTGCATACCATGGCACCCAGCACATAGCACCATGTTTAACAGAGTCTCTGCTCAATAATAAGTGGCTGCTGAAGTAGAGACAATGTTGTGATGACTGTAATTATCTGAGGAAAATAACAAGGAAATGCCATGAGTCTCTTTCCAGATCAAACTTAAGTAGCGAGCTCCTTCCTGATGCTCACCTCACCACTCCCCGCCCCCCCACCCAAGGCCACTCTTTCCTGCCCTTTGTCAAAGTCCTGCCAGTCCCTGAGGCTCATACCATCACCTCTCTGTGGATGAGAACTAAGGTCTAAGTGAATCCCCTTCTCCACCCATGTCCAAATAGGTCCTAAAGGAGCAGCTTTCTCCGCTGCCTAGAGGAGGCTTTCTCTGCTTCTGTGCCTTCCTGAGTTTCCACCATTTCCCACAAGGGAGTGGACTAGGGCTCCTCTAGCAGGCTGGTGACCTGAATACAAGCCTCTGCCCTGGTGATCACGCTCAGTGTGGCTCTGCACATTCACCTCCCACTTTAGGACTTGTTTTTCCACAGTAAAAATACCAGTTCAATTCTTCTCACCCTTCAAGATCAGTTCAGCTGTCACCCATGCTGTCAGCCCTCCCTCCACTTCCCCAGAGACTATGTGGCTGTCTCTCTGGTGGGCCCCCTCATCGTGCACCCCTTCAGTACAGAGTGTATCATATTACATATACTCACTCCCTGGCTTCACGTCTTCCTCTAGTGGTCTCTGAACAACTTGAGGACAGATTGTGGCTTAGTTACTTTGTATTCATCGGGCATCTTACCTGACAGGTGATAAGGAAAATGAATTGTAATTGAATGGATATCTGGGTGGCTGGAGACAGATGGAAAGATGAAATGATTAAATGAATCATAGGTGGCTTCTGCAGATGAAAGATGCACATGTGGTGACAGGCATGGCCAACAGATGACAGACATTTAATGAAAGAGTGAGTAAAAGATGGACGATGACTAGGTAAAGAATAATGGCAGCTTGATGACTGGTTTGTGAGTAGCAGAAATGAAGAACGGAGTGAAGAATAGATGCTGGATGAATACACGGGAAATGGATGAGCAAATGAGGGATGGAATAATGGATGGACGGACGGATGGGGGCTACATCACCGGATAGGTGCATGGAGAATGGACGGATAGCAAATGATTTGCATGAGAGATGGTGAGTAGCTAATTACTTCCTGGTGAATGGCAGATAGATGGATGATGGGTGTAAGATGAAGGGATAGACAGACGGAAGACTGATGACTGGTGGGCTGACTGGCTGAATGGCGGATGGCTGAGAAGTAGACTGATGGAAACCGGCGGGTAGATGGGTGGCGGGTTGGTGGTGAATGCACGATAATGGATAAGGAGAGAGAGTGAATGAAGGAAGACTGGACTCCTGGCTAGACGGATGATGGACAAATTGCTGAAGTTTGAGTGGAGCTATGAAGAATGGATAAATTATAGCTGCGCAGATTGACAAATGACAGGTCGGCAGTGCATGAGCAGATATGTGTGCTACTACAGAAAATCTTTGAGGGTTCTTCTAGTCTTGATATTTGGAGTGTTCTCTTTCATGGGAAAACAATGAAACTGATATTTGATGAACCAGGGATCTTACTGGGGACTGACTTATATCGCGTCAAGTAATCGCTGCAGCAACAAGCAAGGCAAGGTAGTTACGCCCACTTTACAAATGAGGTGAGGCAGGATCGGGAAGAGGAAGTGGTTTGCTCTGGTCCCACCTTCCTGCATGCCTGTTTCTCCATGAGGAGTGGTATCATTTCTTAGGTCTCAGATCCAAATGGTCCCTCAGAGCCCAGTGATCTCTTAAAGTCACACATCGTGCTCATTTTGGGCCACCTGGCAGTCGAGCTCCAGAACAAGGTATGCGGCATTCCTGGCCCCCATCGCCTGCGGCCCGATGAAATCAGAGAAGGAAATGTTTTTTAAAGACCCTTCATCCAGCCTTGGGCTGGGACCTGGTTAAGAACTTATCCTTTGTAAGCTTCTTACAGGATGAATTCCCTGAGGAATCACTGACCATCTCATGAGGACAGGAGAGACATTCTGCGACCCCTAAGTATCTCCTAAGCGAGATGCTGATAAGCATTATAATCGCCCTGTTCCACAGACCCCAAGAATAAATCCTTGGTGCATCAGAATGTGTCCAAACTCGTGCTCGGTGCAGACACCTTTGTGGCACTACCCAACTTCCTGTGTGGAGGATAACTCTCTCTCCATCTACTTTATAATAAATCCTTCCTACACTTCCACACACCCCATGAGTCCTGACTGCATTCTTTCATCAGGAGCCCAAAGAACAGAGGACCACAAAAATGAGGGGCCATTCCTCACTGCATCAAGTCTCAGTTTCTTGCTAACACCTGGACTCACAGTCCCCAACAAAACAAGCACCATTTATTGAGTACCTGCCATTTACCTGGTGAGCTCTACGTAACACCTCATGTTACTTCTGTCAGAGCCCTACCAATGACGTTATGATCCCCTTTCCAGATATGAGAAAGCCAAACTCCAAAAAATAAATTCACTGGTTGAAGGTCTCCAGCTACTTAGTGATAAGAGGGGATTATAACTGATTTGTTCAACTAAATCCTATCCTTACCCTCCCAGCTGTATTTCCCCTTTATGACTATGATGTCTGGTAAGTCTCATTTGTTTACATATATGCATATGTGGCTGCCCATGAGATTGTGTTGCTGTGTCCATGGAGTGGAAGAAGACACTTTATCAAATTTTTCCTGACACATACCCCCACCTCAATGCCAGACACAGAGAAGAATCAAGAATATCAGTGCAGAAAGAGCTTCCTTGAACATCTCAGAGTTCAATCCTTTCTTGGGGGGTCACAGGGCTTGGAGGAGAGCTATGACATTCTCAGGGCCACCCAGCAAGCTGGAGAGTAAGCTGGGACCTGAGCCCTGGCCTTGACACTCACCAAAAGTGTATTGATAAAACTCAGCCTCTACTTGGGCTCCTGGAAGTGCTGGGCTGTGTTCCAGGAATAATAATATAATAATGATAAATTGTGAAACAGGTAAAGCACCCACTCCACATCCAAAATAAAAAGCTTCCCTTCCAGCAGGTAGGAGAAACGATCTTTATTAACTCTGGACAGCTCCTTTCCCTTTCCTCCCTTTGGGTTCTCTACCTCCCCCCAGGTCCCGCATGCACAGGAAAGTCCTTGTCCAGTAAACTGAAGTTTTTCCTTACGTTCCCTCAGGAATAAGACATGGGTTCTGCCCTTGGATTTCTTAAGACCGCATGAGGTTTCTGTCACTTTTTCTGGGGCATACCGGTGTCTACACATTTCACTTTCCCGTCTGACGCAGTGCATTGCCTGGGATGCTGTTTCAGTACAGCTTTCCCTCTTGCTAGCCAGGACAGGGCATGCAGTCCAGCGAGGGGAATTCCAGGCCTCAGAGAACTGGACTCCTTCCACTCCATTGCTCTGATGTCCTGCATTGCCTCTCCGACTTAGGGTCTAGGTCGGCCGCTCCAGCTCCTACCACCATGACAAACTCAAGCTGGAGGAAGATAAGAAGAGATGTGCTTTGCAGTGCACAGCCCAGAAACTGCATATGCCATTCAGTACTCTTGTCCTTTATCAGACCCTGTCACCCAGGCACAATCAACTGCAGGGGAACTGTGAGAAGGAGCCTGCGCCTCACGGCCATCTGCAGCAGTGGAAGGGGAAATCATGTGATTTCTTGACACCAGGCATCTCTGCCACACTTCCTTTCTCCCCACCTTCCAGATAATTTTTATCTCATTTCCTAAAGAGGAAAGCCAGTGTCATTGCATCGGTTCTTCTCAATTCACTATGCATGAATTATGCATAATGCATAAACTATACACCCTCCACTTGCTCAAGACTTTGACTAAACTTCCATGGTCCTCGAAAGCCAAAACCTTAGACTTTGAGACTTAAAAGAAATCTCTTCCATTTCTGCCTCATTATTCCCTCTCTAATGGAAGCCAGGCCATTGACATAAAGGGAGGGAAAGACCATGATGACATGTAGGAAAAGCCTTCAACATTACAAAACTGTTCTACAGTTGAAGACATAAACTGCTTGACTTAACTCCTCGAAGAAACATTCTCTGCCTACTTTGTTTCCTTCGTAACAGACATCACAATGTGTAAATTATAAACATGCAGTCATCATTTGGCTTACAAAGGATACCAGGAAAGAGAATCCTATCATTTTTTCCCCATCAGTATAGCCTCAGTACCTGGCACAATGCCAGCATGTTGTAGATGCTCAGTAGAAATACATTTGATTAAATGATGAATTTACGTACCAGGGCCCTAAGGTGTACCAAAAAGGTTAACTACTTTCCCACGTGGCTAAAAATTGAGTGGACTAGGCTCTTATTAGTGGTCCAGGATAAACAAGGTCAAAGTATCAAGATGGGCCAGGCTTTTTCCAGTGGACACCAGGAGGGCAGGGTCCTGCTGGAAACCAAACACACAGGCACATCTTGAGAAATACCAGTTGCAGACCAGCTTCTCCCCTAACAATGTCAAGATACCTCCACCCATCCACAGCTTAAATCAGCTCAGAGGAAAGCTTGATTTGTTCAATCTGAAATAACCGAATTTCATCTAGATTTCATTAAAGTTTGCATTTTATGGCATCGGAGAAACTAAGCATTCAAGAGAAACACTAGTCCCTCACAGAAAATGGAGTGTTACATTCCTTGCACACATGCCTGATAAGTGTATTTTGGCCTCCTTAGAATGATTTGGTCTAGAATAACAGAGGTTAATTTATGAAAATTTGTAATATCAGAGTGTTGAGGTCATTGAATCTTAGAGTCGTATGGTTAGAATTGTACATTGTACTCAGAAAGAACATTAGAGATTGTCTTAGACTGGTTTCTTCTGAAAGCAGAGCCTGAGGCAAGGATTTGGTTACCCGTAGCTCAGGAAGCCAGAGGGATCTGGAAAGGAGAAATAAGCCATAAAAAATGAGTTAGCGAGCCAGCTTCCAGCATGGGCAGCCAGGGCCCCACTCCACCACAGACCTTCTGGGTAACCAGAGGAAACACACTTTCAGTGGTGAAGAAACTGAGGCACTCACCAACAGCTCTTGCTCCTGCCAATAGAGGGCTGCTCTGAGGAGTGTCAAGTCCAGGAGGAGAGAATGCTAAAGGCTCCAGGAAGGCCTGTGATTGGTGGGCACCCATAGGGCTGTCAATAACAAGTAATGACCCAATTTCACGCAGTAAGAACTCCTTCCTAAAGGTCGATACAGTACTAGGGGTCTATAGGCTGCATCAGGCTGGAGGTGGAGTTCATTCTGTTTCAAATGAAATTTGAGTCTAAAGGTCTTTGGGGACTCATGGAGTCTCACTTTGCCATACGCCCCACTACTCCTCATTGCTCACCTGCCCTCGGACTTCTGTTGCCTGCCTGGCCCCTGAGGCATTTGGCTTGGAGGCCCTGCACAGGGCCCTTAGGCAGGAGTCGAGATTGTTGGTCGCTTGGATTCCAGCACAGCCTGGCCAGTGCCGGGCCTGATACAAGTTTGCCACTGAAAGAAGCCTCTGCCTGCCTGTTCACTGCCCTGGGCTCACTCCTTTCCAGGCTGCCTGTTGTATTGGCAGCTACCTGCCCCCTCCCACCCAGGCATTCCCAGTAGGGATGGGGGGGTGTTGGTGAAACTCCCTGCTGGGGTGAGCAGCAGGTTAATTTCCTCCTGGAGCTTCCCTCAGCAAACAATGAGACAATGGCGAGCCGGAGGTGGCCTGCGTAAGACAGCTGAAGAGGGGAAGTTGTAATCTGTACGCGAAGCCAGCAGGCGGGCAAAGGGGCGAGAAAAACTGTTCGGCCAGACCGGGCCCTCCACCCAGCAGGCCCTTGGGAACCTGAGGGCTCCAACCTGAAGGTCACCTGAGTCGCCCTTGAGGAAAACAGCCACAAACTGCCATCCGCTAGGAGAAAACAAGGATGGGTGGGGTTCACCCCACACCCCTTCTCTGACCAGATGGACCTGGCTTCTCCCTGCATAGCCCCATCTGCCCACCTTCCAGGCCCATGTGCAGGGAAACACACCTGGAAAGAGCACATCTGGAGCATTCCAGCTGGGTTTCCTGTGTGACCTCGTGGCATATTATCTAAAGCCTCTGTGCTATATCACAAAGACCACCTCTGGCTCACTATTCGTTCCTTATCTGCAAAAGGGAGTTCATGCACTTCTTTTCTCCAATTGTCAAGAGGGTTCCATCGCTCCTCTCATCCAACAAGCATCTACTGAGCATCTGCCGTGTGCAGGCTCTGGGTTGTATGCTGAGGATACAGTTCTTAGGGGAAAATATCCCTGACCTCATGGGACACAGTCCTAATATGGACTGAGTCAGTAACTGGGCCATTGCAGTGAGAAGTCTGATATGACCCAGGTGGCAGGAGAGCAGGTGGCATTATAAAGATAGTGTACCATGAGACCCAACCCAGCCCGCAGGTGTGGGCAGGCCTCCTCTGGCAAGGGCAGCTGAGTCTAGCTGAGCCTTGAGGGGAAAGTGTGCAGGAGCTATGGCAAGGTACAGAGGCCAGAATGAAGTTGGGCTCAGGACAGAAGAGTGAGGAGGCTTCTGCCTGTGGCCACAGGGCACCATGGGCATGAGAGTTGGGGTAGGTGAGGTGCACAGGGCCAGACCTTAGCCCCCACCCCTACAAACCCCCTTAGGAATTTTTTCCTTATCCAGAGAGCAAAGAGAAGCCATCATTCTAGGGGACAAGATCACAGCCACCTTCAGTAACTGCCTAGAAGCACTTAGCACAGCAACTGGGTAAGTGGGCTCCCTCCGCTGAGCACAGGGTCCCATCCAAATCCCTGGTGCATGACAGAGCTCCTCATTCCTGGCAGGGTTGGCTACACAGGTGAGGAAACTGAGGCTAAGGGCAGGGAAGGGAAGGAAGTGGAGAGAGCAGAGCTGGATGTCCCCTGCCACCTCTGGAGACAGGGCAGTGCATCCCGCCACCTCAGAGAAGCTCAGAAGCCCCAGCCTCCTTCCAGAGCCTCCCCTAAATCCAGCACACACCCCCAAGGAGGGAAGGGCAGCAGACAACTCCGGGATGTGCCCACCCAGGCTGCAGCCCCACCTGTCCTCAAACTCTCAGTAGCCACTGCACTACCCTGTCACACAGGGCTCAAAACCCATCTTGGCTCTGAGCACTGGCTGTCATGTTCAGGGGCCCCCGGGAAGAACAGCCCCATGGAGAAGGGAGGTGGGCGTGGAGGGTGCAGCCAGCCTGGTGCCGTGAGCCACTTGACTGAGGAGCAGACCGAGGCAGCAGGCTGGCTGTGAAGCCCATGCTCCGTGTATCTGCAGGTCATTTTAGGGATAGCCGCTTCAGGCCTAGAGTCCTTGGGTGGTTTCCCATGGATCCAGCCAGAGTCCTTGCCTGACCCACAAGCCCCTCTCCCTTCTTACACCTGCGTGCACCCACCCAGCATGTCAGAACTCCCTGCTTCCTGCTTTGCCCTTCCCTGAAGTGCTGATCTCTGCCTGGCCACATAGGAGGCATCCAGTGATCGTCTATGCCCCGTGGAGACACAGTGGTACTTGTGCCACAAATATTTGTTGCACAGATGTGTGGAGGAAGGTAGGATGGAAGGTCTTCAGACCCCCACTCCCCTAGTGCAACCCCTGGACTGACATCTCAAGCCATCCTTTGCCTAGGAAGGTCTGTGCAGAACCATCGCCTTCCTGGGCTGTCCCTGCAGCCTTGCAGGTCCTGATTGCAGCTCTGAGCTCTCAACCAAGCTCAGAGAAGCAGAGCTTGTCCAGGGTCATGCACTGCGGTTCCCTGGGGCTATCCCACTGTCCCGAAGACTGCAGGTGCCTGTGCTCAGAGGGCCCAGGGAACAGGACGTAAGGCTTGTCCCCTCTCTCCAGGGAGGCCCAGTTACGTTGTCTGAAGTGGGGGTGGTGCTTGGGACTCCAGCTCCGTGTGTTCCAGGAAATCCAGGCCACATTTCCCTCCCAGAGCCTCCACCCTGAGGGACCCTCTGGGGAAAGACACAGCATTTTTGAGGAAAGAGGGTAAGAGGGGTGTGGGAGAAAAAGTCACACACAAAGAAAAAAACAAAACACTGGCCAGGCCAGGAATGTGCCGGGGTGAATCAGAGCCAAGCCTCCTGTCACATCCACAGCTGTGCGGGCCAGGGCGGGGTGCAGGGAGCAGGCAGAGCCGGGTCACTCCCGGGACAGGACACCAGCTGCCAACCTGCTCCTGGCTGGCGGGCGGGCTCCCTGCCACCGGCCTGCTAGAACTGGGAAATAACCTGATCTGGAGCTCGGCGGCTGGACTCTCCTACCACAAGGGCAGACTGACGTCACTCGGTTTCCTGGGGCTCAGTTTCCCCCTTTGCCACGTGACAGATAAGGAAATGTGAGAAGGGTGACTTTTCAGTCAGAGGCTGGTTGAATAAAGCAAGGAACAACTACACTTCTCAGCGGAGGTTCTTCACTGGGGCGCCAGGTTCAGGACACCATGAAGGGGGGGGGGGACATTAACCCTATATTCACTAATGAACTGAAATCCAGCATTTTCTTCCAGTATGAGGGTAGACTTTATCACAACAGGATTGGCAGTGACTTTGTCAATGAGAAGTTAAAGATAACTTTGTTTCACATCACATCTCCATGTATTGTAGATTCTTGTAGTGACAGACCCACTTCCCCATCTTGTTATTTAACAAGCTAATAAAGAAGCCCGCTTACTACTCACCAGAAGCCTTCATTAATACTGCAGGAATATAGAACAGGGGCAGAGTCAGTGGGACAGCGTGTGCTCAGCCTGGGCAAGGCCCTGGGGTCCATCCCCAGTGCCAAAATAAACAAGGATGATAAGGCAGTAATAGCATCTCAATATAACTGATTTCCTTTATAATCCCACCCACATTACCGTATGCATTTTTAAAACACCAAATGCCAAAGAAGTCCCTGGTACAAAAAGCAAAGCGTCTCACTTTAGACACAGCCACTTTTACCTTTAAGTGGGGAAGTACTATGTTAAAAAAAGTCAATTACTATGTAAAAAGTCAAGTACATTGTTAAGTGCTGTACAGAGAGACCAGTTGCTGAACCCCATGCGTGCTGATTTTTCAAGTGTGTGTAAATTCAGAGTCACAGTCCTAGGAAAATGGTTGCAGCTGCAGTAGAAGACACAGGCTTCAAACCTTTCCAGAGCCACTTAAGAATGTGCAGAGCAAGTAAGTAGCAAAACTCAAACCCTCCTGGACACCTAGGTGACAAGGTGCCCCCACTGATCTAAAAGCACACGGTAGAAATGAACCTGCATGCTCTTGTGATTTGTGTGCAAAAGAATTAACATTTGTTAGCATTTGCTTCTGGAGCTAACAGGATTGTTAGCAGTAATGCCTTGGTCACTGCTCCAGAATCCATAATTAGTAGGAGATACAGATAATCACATAGACACAGTGGTGTACACCTATAATCCCACCTACTCGAGAGGCTGAGGCAGGAGGATCATAAATTTGAGGCCAACCTGGGCAACTTAGTGAGAGCCTGTCTCAGAATAAAATTAAATTAAAAGATCTGGGGAAATTAGCTCAGTGGTGGAGCACCTGCCTAGCCTGCATAAGGCCCTGAAGTCAGTCCCAAGTACCCAAGTACCAAACACACACACACACACACACACACACACACACACACACACAGTAAACAAGGATGCTGGTGTCTGAGAGCAGTGCCTGGGCCGCAAGGCTCTCGGCAGCCACCTAGCCCTGGCTCAGCCTCCACACCTGCTGCCCAGCATCCCCAGTGAGCTGTGCATTTGTGGACTGAAGAGGCAAGGGTGTCCCAGCCAAGAAGTCCGTGGGGTCATCAGATGGACACAGCCCCCAGAAGCAGAAAAAAATACAGCTTCCAGAGGCCAAAGCCACAGGTTCACATTCCAGCCCAGCCACATAACCGAGCTCACAGATCAGATCGCAGAAGTAGAATGCTGGCCTCTACCGGGCCTCAAATGCAGACCTGCACACAGCCACCAGCTCCTGCCTTTGGGGGAAGCAGACATCCTCAGTGACCAGGACAGGTAGGGCTTAAGCTGAGGAAACAAGGCTCAGAGAGGGAAAATTATGGCCTAAGGTCACACAGCCCTAACATACTTTGACCTCGGTCAGTTGGAAGGGACACCTCAATCCCCAGGGAAGCTCTGGTCTGGCAACCTCAACTCCGGGAGTACTTAGGGGTGGGGCCAGGTCCCTGTGAAAAGACTATTTTTAGAGTCTGCACAGGGGTTGGGGACGATGAAGCCAGGAGTGACAATGGGGGGAAGGAGGTGGGGCTGCCGGCGGCCGCCCCCGCACCCAGCAGCCGCCCCATTTCCTCCTCGAGGAACCAGGCTGCGCACAATACAAGGAAAGCAAGGGGGCGGCTTGGGCTGCTGTGGGGTCTGGCCTGGCCCATCAGGCAGCCGCTGACCAGAGGGAAATGCTCGGTTGGCCCAGCTGCCTGGCGGACACACAGGGACGGACCACCCATGCCCTGTATGCACACACACATCGTCCCTTAGTTCTCACACTCACACTTGTACACACACACACACAGTGAGTCATGAACTCATGAATTCCTATGCAAGGCTTTGCCTCCCTGCAGACTGGAGGCAGAGAGCTGGGCCAGGGCTCAGTGAGATGAGAGCCTCTTGAGAGGCCAGGCGGGAACGGACCTAGGAGACCTGGAGAGAGCGCCAGACACCTTGTCTAGGTCCTGACCTCCTGGGCAGGGAGGTAGCCTAGGGCTGGGGCCTCCAGGGCTGAGGGTGTTTTGTGATTCCTGCAGAATGTGGTTCCGCACAGCCTGCCCTGCCCTCAGTAAGTGGGGTGCAGTTGGGCCCAGCAAAGGCCCTGGACCGAGGCAGGTGGCTGAGGCTCTCACATGTCCTCCCATGGCCCCTCCTCCTCCTGACCCCTGCACTGCCGGCCCCTCCTGTCCCACCTCCACATCCTTGTTCATGCTGTGACTCCACCAGGGGGCCTCTGCCTCCCATTCTCCCACCCCTTGCTAAGTTCTGGGAGCAAGTACAGTGACAGCCTGGTCTGTGTAACACCCCCAGAAATAGTCGGCACCTGGCGTGCAATCCCTCTGTGGTGAATCCCCACCTCCTCCAGGAAGCTTGTCCTTCCCTCACCCTGACTGAGTGATCTCAGTGCCATTTTGGCCACCTGTGGGGCAGACACATCCACCCCCACTGCAGGGAGAAGAAAACTGAGGAGGGAGAGGCAGCCAAGGCACAGTCCTGGGGCCGTGTTCCGCACACCACACCCGCCCCATCATCAGCTCTGTAGTTTATTTTATTTATTTATTTATTTATTTATTTAGTCTTTCTGAGACAGCGACTTGCTATGCAGTTCAGCCTGGCCTTGAGTTCACTTTGTAGCCGAGGCTGGTCTCACTCTTCCTGCCTCAGCCTCCCAAGTACTGGGATTATAGGTGCTGGCCACCACACCCAGCTTCTAGTTTAAAATGAACATTGAGGACATGGCTGGCTGGGCCAGCCAGAAGATGAAGGGATGGCCCACCAGGACAGCCAAAGGGTCGAAGCAGGAGCTCCCCAGGTGTGGGGCTCAGGAACGGTGTGAAGGGGGCCTCTACTGAGTCAGACACAGCTGCAGGCAGATGAGGTCCCCACACAGCAACGATATTGGCATCCGGAGCTCAGGCTGCACCTACACCTTAGACCTCTTCTGGGAAGCATCAAGGTGCGGTGGACTAAAGTCACAGGAGTGGGCAACACAGTCTAGGAGTGAGGGCTGAGAAGACGGTGGAGCCCTAGACACAGAGAGTGTGTCGCTCAGAGAGGTATCACTGCTGACAGTGGGGAGACTCATTCGGGGGAATCTACTCCCCAAACGAGGTGCCCCACACACTGCACTCTCAGGATCTCCCCAGAGCTGGGGCGGCCTTTGCTTGGGGTGGAGCTGCATCCCAGAGGCAGAAAAGGGAATCAAGAGGAAATTCGGGCAGGCACTGGGCTGGCTGTAGATGCTGTGCTATCTTCAGGGATACTGGGCAGCAATGAAAATGAAAGACTACCAACGTGCATGGCACGTGGGTGGGCCCTACAGTCACTGGGGCCTTAGGAGCGGGCACAAAGGACCAACCCCATTTACGTGAAGCCCCAGAAGAAGCAACTATAGGGGCAGAGATCTGAGCCCCTGCTGGCCTGAGGGTGAGAGGTAGGGATGGATGGGTGAGGGGCACTGGGCAGTTTGAAGAGTGATGGAAATGTTCTGCATCTTGATTGAGCAGTAGTCACACAGGGAGTAGTGTGTTCAAACGCAGGGAAAGGACCCAGGGGTGGTGGCACACACTTGTAATCCCAGCACTCTGGGAGGCTGAGGCAGGAGGATTATAAATTCAGACCTAGCCAGGGCAATTTAGTGGTTTAGAGATACCATTATCACAAAGGGCTGAGGACATAGTTTGGCCCCCTGGGGTGGGGTCGGGGAGGCACTCTTACAAAGGTGAACTTTCAACTGAGTACATGGATGCTTCTACTTTAATTGTATGTTAACTATAGTCAGATAAAATTGATTTTTAAAAATTGTCACCACCTTCTCAATCTTCTCAACCTTCAAAATTTTATGACTGCATTCTTTTTTCTTTTTTTTTTTTTTTTT
>PVLD010007487.1:35178-91245 GCA_004027595.1 Dinomys branickii | reverse complement strand
CCAGCAAAGTAAAAAGAAAACCCACAAATTGGGAAAATATCCTAGCTGGCTGTCCCTCAGACAAAGGTCTTCTATCTAGAACATACAAAGAATTAAAAAACATGTACCTGTCCAAATTCAAAGACCCAATCCAGAAATGGGCATCTGAGATGAATACACACTTCTCAGATAAAGAAATACAAATGGCAAATAAATATATGAGAAAATATTCCACATCCTTAGTCATTCGAGAAATGCAAATAAAAACAACATGGAGATTTCATCTCACCCCAGTAAGACTGGCCAGTATGAAAAAATCATCCAGTAACAAATGCTGGCGAGGCTGTGGAGAAATAGGGACTCTATTACACTGCTGGTGCGAATGCAGACTGGTGCAACCACTGTGGAGAGCCGTTTGGAGATTTCTCAGCAAACTAGGTCTAGAGGTTCCATTCAAACCAGCTATTCCTCTTCTGGGTATTTTCCCAGAAGATCTGAAAACATCATATCACTCTGATATATGCGCACCCATGTTTATAGCAGCGCAATTTGTAATAGCTAAATTGTTGAAGCAACTCAAAAGTCCATCCACAGATGACTGGATTAAAAAACTGTGGCATTTTTATATAATGGAATATTACTCAGCTATAAAGAGGGGCAGATTTGGGGCCTTTGTAGGCAAATGTTCACAATTAGACACCATACTCATAAATGAAATAAATCAGAGGTACATGTGCAAGCACCATATTGTGTTACTGGTGTACGAATCTGAGGGTGAGAATATAAACTAAGAGACATGAGGGAAATCTGTTCAAAAGTAAAGAACAGATGGGATGAGGGGAAGGAGAGAAGAAAGAGGAAAAAATGTATGTATGTATGCATGTATATACATATGTGCAGGATGGCTGACATGGTTCTACTATTGTCTTATGCCACTTAATGGTGGGGAATAGTGGATGACTGGTGGTTTGATCCATCCTTTATAACTATATGTGTTTTCCTGAGCACAGGCTTTGAAGTTGCAGCAACTATTGTTGGTTTCCTGTTGCTTTGTCTATAGTTCAATTTTGATTATGCTGTTGTTGTGCTGCTTTGTGTCTCTTTGTTAATGCTTTCCTCTTTTTTGTTGTTGATGTGGTTCTTTTTCACACTTTAAAAAAATTATATAAAACAAATAAAAAAGGAAGGGATAATTATCTATGTATGTGTGCAAGTATGTATGTATATGTAGAACATCTAACATAATTGTCCTGCTGACTTAGGTCACTTTATTGTAAGGAATAGTTGATGATTATTTGTTTGATCAATTTTGCATGTCTGTATCTGTTTTCCTGAGTATACACTTCGAAGTTATCAATATGTAATGCAGCAACCATTGTTGATTCCCTGTCACCTTGTCTGTAACTCAGTTTTGATTGTGCCATTCTTATGCTACTTTGTGTCTGTTTGTTAATATGTTTTTGTTCTTTTATTTCTAAAATAAAAAAAAGATTTCATATTCTTTTGGTGACTACATTTAGGTACTTAATGTGAATAAACCTCTGTATGAATGAACCTTTATTATTACTTTTGGACAGTCATTGTTGATTCTCTTTCATGAGATATGAGAATTTGGCTTACTTGTATTATCTTTTTCCCTTCTGTTTCAATTTTTGATTGTTGTCTTGATTATTTTTATAATTTTGTGTAATAGATTTGTAATGGATTCTTGTTCTTTAGTTATCTATAATGCCCTGTAATTCTCCTTATTTCTAAAGCAGATAGTACACTGGAATGTATTCTCCTTCTTTCCATAGTAAGTCTTGGTTGGGATGTGGCTGCCTGGTTGTATTACAGTTCCCAGAGGTGTGTATTTTTAAATGTAATTGCATGACAAAACTCTTGCTAACATAACCTGGTCTAGAAATGATATGTTAGCTTCTGTACACCTGCTTGAGAGCACACGGCTGCCTTGTACTCCCCTGTCCCTGGAAGAGAAGAGGGTGTGTAGCGTGGCCTTAGAGACCGCACAATGACTTCCATGGAACTGCTACTCCTCGGGCTACAAATGACTCCACAAAGAGTCACTTCCTAACATGTGACCTGTAGCAGGAAAGGAAAATAAGCTACCACCCTCTTTTGAGCCCCAGCATTTGGGGAGTATCTTTGCTTGCCTTTAACTCTAAGAAATAAATTTATCTGTCTTTTTCTCTGCTCAACTGTTTTCTCTTTCTATCTTCTCTATGCAGTTGGTGTCCTCTCCAAATCCCCTCAGCACTCACTCTGCCCGTACATATTGCAATGGTCTGTTGCCAGCAAAGGCCACTTTCAATCGTAAAGCTTTCCCTCATGTCACGTCAGGAAGTATCAGGGAGTTAACACCTTAGGAGCACTCATTGGCCTATGATGGATTGCAGTCTAAAGATAAATGCCTTAGCTTTCTTTACTGTTAGGAAAGATGATTCTGAAGCATGTTTTACATTGTCTCCAAGGGTTTCACAGCAAGACTACAGTGGAGGAGCTCACGTCAGGAGCTTGATGGATACCACACTCTTGATTTGGCTCCCTTCTTTTTTTTTTTTTTGGCGGTACTGGGGATCGAACTCAGGACCTTGCGCTTGCTAGGCAGGCGCTTATTCCACTGAGCTATATCTCCAGCCCCTATTGGCTCCCTTCTTGATGCGTCTTATTTTCTCTTTTCCCTGGTGGTACTCCATGGCAACTACTCTTAAACAAGCTCCTTGTCTTCAGATCCTTTGCTTGTGGGGGGCAGTATCCTTATAAATGGAAATTGACTTGAGGTGGAAAGTTGCAATAGTGATGGGACACTAGGTTTGGGATTCTGTTCCTGGAGAGCTTGCTAGTCAGGTGGTAACAAGTCTCATCACTAAAATTCCCTAAGACCTCTGTGATATTCTTTTAGGGTAATCCTTAGTGTGAGTTAATAGAAGTGCAAAAATACCTGGGCCTACGTCATCAATGCTCGATAGTTTCATGCTAAAGAGAATAGGTCTTGATATTTTGGTACAAAAGAAATAGGTCTACTCCCAGACTATTGCCACTTAGAGGTAGCTCCAAAAGATAGTGGTAAGGAAAATACCCCACAACAAGGAGAATTTCATTCAGTACAATTTGTAATAAATACCATGGAAAGAAAAGATAATCTGGGATAACAAACTGTAGAAAGCAGTACACAGCTTGGTAATTGATAGATGTGCACCTTGGCCATGTACAGCACCACTGTGCTAACGATTTTACCTGTGATGATGTGTGATGAAACACGGGGGAAGAGAGACATGCTGTATTACGCTGTAACTCTAGACATTGAGGGAAGATGGGAGAAATAATTATTGCATGAATCCTGGAACTGACTAGCTATTGTTAACTGCTATAGCAGTCCTGAAAGGGTTTCTAATTAACAAGGGGACTGTGGAAAAGTCATGAGTTCTACCTGGCCATAGTAAACAGAATCATAAATTTTGCACACAAAGTTGCAATATCAGCTCAAAATTAGAAATGCCTGATTTTAAATGTGGTGCTGTTGCACAGGAAATTGAATTTATATGCCTCTGTGAGAGGGAAAGAGTATGACACATAATGGTAATACAGTAAATAAATATGCATAACGGTACAGAAAGATATTTAGGTGAATGGAATTGGGAAGCTTGAATTTCTATATTTACCTGAGTTCCTAGGTCAGAAGTTCTCTAGAACAGAAGTTCCCTGTGCCCCCATCCCCCCTTTAAATAGAGGAGAAATCTCCCTTGGCTGGCTTATCTTTCTCACTATCTTCCTCTGCCTACTTTCAGGGTCTTTAGGCAAATATATAGACTTGTTTCAATGTGTACTAAGTCGTGAAGCACTCATTGTACAGGAATAGGAGGACTGTGAGGACTTTCCAGAAAGAGTAGTGGGATTTGATTAGAATAAACTAGCAGATATTGAGTGAAATTTCCTCAGAAGGAATCTTAAAGCACTGCCCCAGGGGAAGAGAGTGAGAAGATGCAGTACAGGACTAGAGGGCAGAGCATGTGGCTTGGAGAAGTTGTCTTCTGTGAATCAGGATTAATATTCTGGAAACATGATCAGGAGACGGTCTTATCCTGTGATACGGGTGAGTCCTTGAAACTTGGAATGCCCACAGTGAGCACACTGATCTTCCTAGAGCCACCCTGACACAGTACTTTAGAAGGCGTTAAAAGACTCAGAATTGAATGTGTCAGAATGAATTTATTATACGAGTCTGTCAAAACTAACATACAACTGTATTTCCTGGTAGGACTCTGAAGATGTTCATTTACTAAAGTGGTACAGATTTTACCATTGACAAATGCACCAACTTTAGTGCAAAGAATAGTGATGTAATAGATGTAATGATGGGCATCCAGGCCCCAGGGACATGCGAGGTAGTTACTTTTGGAGATCCATCTTATTCAATAGGCCATGAAACTAGAAATGAGCCAAATGGGCTGCCACAAATCATATTACTTGACATGTACTGGGGTCAGAAAACTACAGCCTGTGGGCCAAATCTAGTAATTTTTCTGTGGAACGCAGTCAAATCCATTTATTTACCTACTGTTTGTGCTACTGTGGCAAAGTTAACTAAGTGCAGAGACTGTATGGCCTGCAAAACCATAAAATATTACTATCCAGAATTTTATAGATGTTTGCTGACTTCAGGCCTAAATAATCCAAGGTCAAGAGCAAATGAGAAGAAGATTGATATAGGCTTCTGTAATAGAAAATCACAATTCTTTGTCCTAGACCCTGGCCAGTTTTCAGACTCAGAGTTATTGAGTTCAAAAGAAGACTCTGAAAAAGAAATGTACAGAAGGCACATTCAATATCCATTTTCCTACCCCGTTCCTCCATTCATTTTTTCTTTAACAGAATATCGCACAACGAGGAAGAGAAATACTCAGATCTTTGAAGAACACTTAGATACAAGTTCTGGGCTGACAAGCACCGGAAGACCAAACCTTCATAACTACCCCACCTTTGCAAAGGGGACATAATAGAAACTAAACCAAATGATGAATGAAGTCAGCCCACATCTCCTTCACAGATACACATTACAGCAGCTCCCTGGTTCCCATGGGCCTATGCCGGAGGGACCCATCTTATCAATGGTAGCCACTACACACTAGTTCTTTCACTGACATTAATAAGTTTATCTGGCGCCAGTTTAAGAAATTCTAGTATCCAATGTCTGCAAGTTTGGCAGGAGACACAAGATGCAGGTAGAGTAGGTGAAAGGTCATGAGAAGAACAGTGATATAATGAGAGCTGACTTGGAACGATTACTGAAAGTAAGAAGCAGGGACTCCTGGAGGTGAACAAAACCAAAGTCAATTGAAAAATGAAAAGCAACTGCCACAGTAATTCCGCAGAAATAAAAACAACTGAAGTAGTTAAGGGAAAGAAACTTCATGTTTGCACGTCGTAGAATTGTAGTGTTAACCAGCATGGAGCCACATACCTGGATCCCGGCACTCTGAAAGGCTGAGGGAGCAGGAATGCAGGTTAGACAGCAGCCTCAGCTACCTCGCAATTTAGAGACCCTACCTCAAAATAAAAAAAAATAATAATAAAGGGCTGGAAATTTAGCTCAGTGTGAAGACCTTGAGTTCAATTCTCAGTACTGACTGAAAAAAACATTGTTTGTTTTGCTTGGAGTATTTTGGGTGTTGAAAGTGAATGAAGAACTAAAAATATCTCCCCAAATTTTAGATTAGGAAAACTATATAGGTCTGATGTTGGATAAAAGACAGCAGAAAGAGGAGATTGGCCATAAGATAGATGTTTTCTTACTTTTATTGATATAGAGACTCAGTCAGAATTATTCACTAGACAATTTGGTCAACAGTTCTAGAACTTACCAGAGAGGTCAGAGCTAGAATCATGGCTTTAAAATGATAATTAAAAGTAGAAAAGGTTACAAAAAAGTATTTATAGCAGAGAGCTGAGAAATAAATGTTGTTGACACTCAATACTTACAGTACTGACAAAAACCTGGGGAGCCTCTGAAATACTGTGTGAAGTAGTAATCAGAGGGGTGGAAAGAAGGGGTAGAGAGTGTTGACTTCTTTCCCAATGGAGAATTTCAAAGAGGGTGTGATGTTCAATAACACCAAGTGTTTCAGAGAAGTGGAATTAGATAAGAAGTGTGAAGCGCTTTTTAGCTATATTATATCTAGAAGTTTAGGAAGAACGATTTCTATAGTTGGCAGCTTCAAATCAAAATGTGTCGAAGGTGAGGTGAGGAAGTGGTTTGGAGAGGTCAGGACTGCTCTAGAGGAAGGGCAGATGGTAGCAGTTTTAGTAAAGGATGTAGGAATCTATCAAGGGAGACAAAAATTTGAGGAGGAATACTTGTATATCATTGCTACAGAACAAGTTTCTGATAAGATGATGCCTTCTGTCAAGATCCAAGGAAAGAGAAAGATATCTTCTTGCTTTAAATTACTTTTTCACTATATCTTTAAATTGTGCATAGAATTCAGTCTTTTGATTGCATTCCTTCTTCTTGACCCCTGCTGGAGGATGTGGTTAGAAATAGCACATTTAAATGATTTAAATGGTATATTCCAAGTTTTCCCCAGAGATAATCCATTGTTCTAAATCTATTGCACACTGAGAAAGGGAATGAAAAGGTGCAGTGTCACTGGCGTAGGTTTTTACAGCTTGTTTAATTTACAAAGACTAGTTCAATAGCAGCTAATTGCAGTATGCCTACAATAGAATTCAAAAGTGCAAACTTATGGGATTTTTTTCTTCATAAGAGTGAATGCAAGCCAATGGGATTTTATATCATCAATATAGGTTTAATGAAAAGTGATCTCCTGGTTTGATAAAACAAAAGTAGCAAAATGGAGTCTTTCAATTAGCCATGTGTACATTGTTTTGTTGGTTATTCTCACAGTGTTTGTTTTAGTAGCCAACATCTTTGAGTGCCTCCCTCATTCTTACTGGGCTTAGATGATTTTAAGCTGCTGTACAGAAAAAAAGGATGAAAAGGAGAACTTTAATATTAACTTAATGTAAAGAGATTGAAAACTTAATTAGAAAGATAAATTAGTTTAGTAAGTTGTTCTAAAGGCAATTCTGATTACATTTTGCTATACTGATAAAATGTTGTGTATGTGTGTCCTGTATATTTAGCATTTTTTTTTTTTTGTACTAGGGATCAAACTCAGGGTCTCGTGGTTGCCAGGTAGGTGTTGTGTTGCTGAGCTACAACCCTGACCCCGTACTGTGTATTTGATATCAGAAAGTTTACACAAATTATTGCTACTCCAAAAGTCATTGATGTGAAAACACACTGTTATTTAATTTTTGTCTGTTCCCTTTTACTGTGATTTGGGCAAAGTGTTTTAACCTCTCTATGTTTCACTATTCTTAGTTGTAAAACTAGGATAGGAAATTGTGAATTGCAAATTAGAAAATGCATTCCCATGCTTAACACAGCGCTTAGAATTTAGAGTCTCACTAGGTTAGTTTTCATCTGCCATGTTCTTTCCTAAACTCACTGTGTGTGAAAGAGAGTAAAGACACACTCTGTTCAGAGAACTACAGTATGTTATGTTCCAGAGCCATGGATCTTTCTTTTGCAAAGCTCTGACTGCTGCCCTTTATTCTGAGCCTGTTCTTTATCTTTGGGTGATTCTAATTTTCTTCGTGTTGATTGGCTACCTATTTGATTCCTACTATCCAGCCTCATGAAACGACTACTTTATATCTGGTTACCATCATTTAGTTCTGCTTAAGTTCATGCTCTGTGATCCCCAGGTCATCTCCCCCAAATTTTTATGTCTGTATTTCTAGGATTTGTTCCACAGGAATCATAGCAAATTATGGACTCATATGAAACTCATTTGCTGGAACCCAGTGGACTAGACAGAACCAAAATGAAATCACTTATACTAAGGGCTATATAATCAAACTTTATGGAGGAAGCAGGTAGAAACAGATCAGTTTTTCCTGAGATCAGAAGACTCACAGCAAGCAATCAGTAAGTATGTAGTCTATCCGAGTTGGTGTAATAGGGCAGCTCCCTCTGCTTGAATGCTTACAAGAAAGAAACCTGAAATAATTTGATGTTAGCCAATAATCTTTTTCCTCTATTGTTCCTACTTTACAAAATCTACTCTTCTGTTTTGCCCATTGGAACCTCTCACTCTATTTTAAAGAATGGAGACGACTCCAATTCATGAGTCATGCATAAAAGCCAGTCAGACCTTTAATCAAATTTATTGTAATTTTGCCTTTTGATAGTCTGACTGAAATTCATACTCCATTTTCATAAGAGGGAAATTTGACTAAGAGTGCTAATCTATCAGGCACTTTAATGCAGCTTCCCATATAAGAGAGTCCCATATTGATTTGCTTAATGTAAGAGTTTTCAAGAATATTATACCTCCTTATTGCATAGCTCTCTTCTCACCAACTCCAATGCTATTAGCTGGGCTTCTCTGTATTATCAGAAATCTTACAACCAGGTGCTGATTAATACCAGAAACTTGGAGGAGAATGAACCAATTTTACCTTCTCCATAAATATTTATAGTACAACTTATGTTATGCTCAGGGCACTGGTTAGCTGTTTATGGCTGTTAGCTCACAGATGTTAATCTAGATTTTTGTCTGTATTACTAGAATAGAAATGTTTAAGTGGTATTTGTCAGATTTCTTCACTAGCTGAGTTGTGGCTAAACTCTGCTGCTGATGAGCACTGAGTAGACAATGAATGGCAGGAGAGAGAAGGATGTCTTTTCACTTCCAGAGAGAGCATATTGTCATATTTGAAGAAATAAAGAAGCCCCACGTTAAGCTGGAGTGAAGAATGAGGGGGCATAGATACAGAAGACTTCAGATAGGAAGAAAACAAGACACATAAGAACAGCCTGTGGGTACGGGATTATGTACAAGATATGATGGGAAGCCAGTACGTGGGCTTGGAGCAGAGAACAGGTACGCTTCATGTGGTGTGCATGCATTTGGCTGCTTTGTTAAAAATAGTCTGTCTGTGTGGGGAGCCAAGAGAGATATCAAAGAGATAAGTTTATAGGCTGTATCAGCCAGGCTAGGTGTATTGTGGTTCAAAGCTAGTGCCCACACATTGCAGGTTGCTGCAAGTCAAGGCAGCTCCCCATAACAAGTGCTTTTATAATTGCTGAAGAAGTTAGAGAAACATGTCGAGAATTAGCAATGGTGACTGCATGAGTTGAAATCATATCTGCATATGTACTTGCCAAGGCAAAACGTATGTCCACATCCTACTTCACAGGTGGTTAGAGAACCCCAAGATGCCTTTCAATCACAAAGAACCAAATATTGTTTAACAAAAACCCTGCAGAATTACTTATAGTAGTCTACAGATTATTTCAGTAGTTTTGGGGAAAGATGACGGTGAAATGGTGACAAGTGGTCAAAATAAGATGCTTTAGAGATACATTTTGCTAATAGAATAAAAGATATGCTGACAAACTGGATACAATGTATAAGAAAAACAGATTAATTAATGATAAATACAGAATGCAAAACTGGAGTAATGCCTGAATGGAGCTAACACTTCCTGGGGTTGGGAGTCCTTAGGGATTACAGGTTTAGATATGTAGAGTTTGAGGGATGCCTAGGCAATAAATGGAAATTTGAGTCTAACACTGAAAGGAGAGGATCATTCAGAGTGCTATGGCAAAAGGTTCAACATGAGTTCAAGGCCAGTCAGGACTACATGACACTTTATCTCAAAAAAAAAAAAAGCATAAATACAGGAGGCCTTTGTAATTTAACTGCCATCTGCCATTAATCAACCACTGGGTCTCTATTTGCATAAAGTATTTTCAATAATTTTGAATTTTGAAACATATTGCAGTGTCATGTATCTTGTTGTTAAACCAAACCAGACAAAGAAATCTACAACTGTGGTTATTTGGATCTTTCAATTATCATAGATGGTGTGATGCATCAGATTCTTTTCTTTGTAGACAATCCTTGGGTTACACCAAAGAACCTGGAACTTCCAAAAACACAGCAAAGTGAACAAAACAAACGGGGAGGGTCAGCCTTGGGATAAAAAAATTGAGTCTAAGCATTTGATGGAATTTTTATGCAAGTAGACATAGCATGTAAGCTACAGGACCTGACAAGTAACTATATTTGAGGAATAAGTGAACGAAAATGACAATATTTTATGATACTTTTAACTGTAACAATGAAAAAGTAGGAATAAATAACATAAGGTTAAGAAAATGCATTAAAGTTTGTATATGCTCTGAATGAGGTGCCTCTGGACTTTAGTATCATTAAGGGAGAGAAAAGAGACAAACAATGAGAACAGTATGTTGGGAAAAATCTGCATTTGATGAAGAAGATAATCTGAAGAGATGTTCAGTGAGGTAGAAGAACCAGCACAAGTTGTCATAAAAATCAAGACACTGGAGAATTTTATGAAGGAGAAGGTGGCTAACAATGTCAAATGCAGCAGTTTAAAATATATAGGAAAATATAGAGTTTGGATTATCTGATAATGTACAAGTTTGAATTTTCTATATTTCCATCCCCAACTCAGGTGTCTTCAGCCAATTTCAAGTCAAGGTGATTTCTCTATCCTGCAAAGAATTCTGTGCTCCTAGGACTGTTTAGGAAAGCATTTGGAAAGGAAAATGAGGAAGTAACATTTACTTTTCCCTAGTAACATGAAAAATAATTGTGCAAGGCAATACTAGCTAATATTTATTGAGCTGTTATACATAAGGCTTGCAGGGCAGGTTCACTGGGCACTGGTTATCAACTTATATTTGTCTGGTGAGACTGAATGCTCTTATGTAACAAGTCACATGGAGCAAATTTGTTCCTTATGGATAGGCAGCAAGGGACAGCAGAGACCTTGAGATTTTATTTCGCTCTTTATTTATATTGTAGGTTTTTCACATAAGAGAAGCCATGGGATATTTGTGTATTTGATTTATTTCACCTAACATTATGGTCTCAAGATACATGCATTTTCCTACAAATGACTCACATTTCTCCTTCTTTATGGCAGAGGCACACTCCGTCGTACACAAATCACACATTTTCTTTACCCATTCATCTGCTGATGGAGTTCAAGGCTCAAGACTCTCTACCTAGAATGATATTCTTTAGCTAGAAAAATAAGTGACTTGTTATCATACTTCTTTCTATTCCTACACCCTGACTACCTTTTCAAAAATACTGATAGCTTTCATAGTTCCTTGTCTTTTCACTCTCTATTCTGGTGTCCTGTTATTGTTCAAATACCTCCCTAATGAATTACATCTTTGCTTATTTATTGCCTCTCCCAAGTCAGACATTACACTTTGTCATTGCTGTTTTTGCACTGCCTGCAAGAATTCATGATACCTATTCAGATAGAGATTGATGTGACCCTTACATTTTAGACTCAGAGAGGTTAAGTGGTTTGTTCCGGGAGTACATGGTGAAGCAGCTCAAGTCCAGAGAATTCAGGTTCAGAGCTCATTCTTCTTATTCAGTACATTAAATCAGACTTTCCTAACTTTCTATTCAGCTCTCAAAATTTCCCCACTGCAATTTGGGAGTTTGTATTGCCTTTATATCTTCCTATGACATTCACTGTAGCCTAATGTATTTATGCATATGCATTCATAGTAACTAGAGGCCTAAGAAAGAGCCTCTTATTCCCAGAAATCACTTCAGCCACTCCTGGGTAATATTCCACTGTCTGTATAAAGGCTTTACTACTGTATCAATAATTAAGAGTTGGCAAAATTTTAATAGGCCACCAGGCAGATGCCCTTATTAATTTGGTTCTTAAAAATAAGGAGTAATTAGATAATTGGACACAACTGTAATGTATAACAGCATTTGGATCTCAAGAGAAATAAATAGAATAAAGTGAATAATAACTAGAAAAATTGATATAAACCATCTTGACAGTTCTGTTATGAGGATTCCTGGGGAAAAATGGATCACAAAGGAACTGGAAATAGGCACAATTATCTCTTTAATTTTAGCCATAAATTTGCTTAGCCCGATTTTTTATTTTTAAACAAAATTATCCTGAGAGTCAGGCCTTGCATCAAATACTTAACATTTTTCATGTGCGTCAGCTTTCCTGGATCATTGTATGGTTGCCTGAGAAAATGCCAATATAGTGTATTTTAATAAAGAATAAGCACTGAAGAGATGTGTATACATGCGGGCAAAGTAAGTGTGTTCAAGTCCAAGGCTACTATGTTTCCAACAATCAATATTATTTTTCAAAGCTTATTATCTACTTGTTTAAGCAACTGAAACTAAACTTTATTTGTACCTTTAGGAAATTCTGCTTTACCTTTTCTGTGGTAGTAGAATAAGCTCAAATTCAATTTTATTTGTTTGTATGGATTCCATCAGTTGATAGGATTAATACAAAATGAATTAATATCTATCAGAAAATTTGATGCCTATCAGTAGCACATGCACTTTCTGTCCTGAACTTTAACAAATATTTACAAAACCTTTAAGAAATATATGATCATCATTATTATAATGTGTTTACCAACTTGACATATCTTTGAAAAATTGTGCAAGTATCCAAAGGAATATAAAATTGAACTACCTTTTTGTAACCCATTTACAATATTCTTGGAATATAGAAACTCCCATACTTTAAGAGATAAAATAGTAGACAAAATAGAAAACACACTTAGTTTACAGAATTTAGGGAAGACATTTAAAGTAGATTTGTCAGAAATTCATCCAAAGTGAATTATTGCCATTAATAATATGAAAAATATTTCTAAAATGTTTTACATTTTCAATAATTAACATTTGAGTTTACCTACCTGTAAATCTAAAGCTATTGTTGAAAAAATAATCTATTTATTTACAAAGGAATTTCTGAGGATCAGACTGTTCAGATCTAGCTTCCTCTATGTATATAAAAAGATGCAGCAAACATGCTAACAAAACAAGAAAAGTCAGTCTGGAAAATTGTTTGACCACTTAGTATCCTTGGAGGCTACAACACCACTTAAAGAATTCTTCCCACTTGGAACAATACAGTTGCTCAGTAGGAGGACTGTGGTTAGCCAGAGGATATAATATATGCATATTTTTACTTCTCGAAATATTTCTATCTTACTGCATTCAAGTCTATATCCATTATAAGATTAGCCAGAAAATATATTCTACCTGCTGTTTAAGAAGCATAAATTACCTTGCCTTACTGCTCAAGGACAAATAGATAAACAAAACAAAAATCGAAGAAGGACAATTATGAAAATATTTCTGAATATTTGACACACAAGCAAATTCAAGTAATCTATGAAAATTGAAATTCTTTTAACTACAGTTCAGAAATAGAAGAAAGGTTTTCTTATACTTAAGTACAAATCCTAATCAAATGCAGACTAATGTGCAAAAGAAAAATTATTTTATTACTTCCTACATTATAATCACAGAAAAAATAGATTTAAAAAAACCATTAGATATTTCTTGGCTAAGCAGCACATAAATCATGTTATTGAGATCAAGTACAAATCTAAACGGTATTACCTAATAACATAATTTCATTTCAATTAATTTTCTATAACCTTTTCTATAAAAATTTATTAAAGATCCTCAGATTATGTTGAAATTATATTTCTGATGGCCATAAATCCTTTTATGGAGCAATGTATTAATCATTACACAATGTACTTCTTGGTTCTTGTAAGATCTTCTTGCCCTTACAAAGTGATTCTGTAGTTCAGTTTTTTTACATTATAAAGTTTGCATAATAGAGCTCCACTTGGTCTCTGTACCACAAAAAGTGGCTCCAGTACGCATGGGGAGAAGTTACAAAATCAAGTCCACAGATAATGACTTTGTTACTCTAATGCAACACCCTGAAAAGATTTTTCCAGGGCAAGACAGAGCTGAAAGTATCATAACCGACAGGACTCTCTGAGTACAGCAGACTAAATCATCAGCTGTACCTTAAAAGGATACAACGTTCAACAGCCCGAGAAGGAATGAATGGACATAGCTTAGGCTTGAATCAATTCTGGGTAGGTTCTGAATTTGCTTCTCAAAAGCTACTGACACTCAAACATTTAGGCTTCAGTTTTCTTCTCTCTAAAATGAGTTTAGAAATTATACTCAAATTGCAGAGCTGTGAAATGGAATACTTCGTATAGGATATATCAGGCAACTCTCATTGTGTGTGATAGAGGGAGAACAGTGCTGTTGGATATTGTTGTAGTATCATTAGGAGAATCATTATCACCATGGACAGAGAAAAGAGGCCAAGAAGTAGAGAATATAAGGGGAATGCACTGCAGTAGACACAAAATAGAGCAGCTTAGGAAAGTAAGCTGGTGAACTTTGGGCATGAAGCAGATGTTCCTGTCATGCAGACCTCAGCATGTGCTGCCAGAGAAGGACAGATCCTTCAAGGTATTGCTCCAGGCTAATAATGAATCGGGGAGCACGCCTAGCCTCAAACTGTCATCTGCAATACCTAGCTAAAGCTGTTCATTAAATACAATCCTTTTTTTTTTTTCATGGGCTGATCCATCCTGTGTTAGCACAATGTGTGTGATTTAGGTCCTAGCCAAAAATGTGACTTCATCAAAACACTACGTTAATTTAGAAGACGTGAAAAGATGTAAAATATAGTAGCACTTTTATGTAGCTACACTATGTATCAATTCAGCCTACATTGTATTATAGCTGTGAAGAACAGTTTATCCAACTTCTCCAAGAAGTAGAGGCAGGGGATTCTACTAATAAGATACATCACTAACATGCTGAGGAATTCTACAAGTACTAAAGCTATAAGGCTTGATTTAAAACTCTCCTGAACTCTAAGGTCTCAGAAGTGACATAGTCATGGACAAGTTAACTAAAGTTTGTCCACGTACAAGGCCAGGAGACCCTAGTAGTGGGACGGACAGAGAAAGGTGCTGTCCGGAAGCTCCCTGTACGCTTGCACGGTTGTTAGATGTGGGGAGGTGAGTGCGGCAGGATGCATAGCCACTTTTTAAATAAGTAAGTTACATTATGTTGTTTTCCTATTCAAAATCTTCCAAAGCCTCCCTCCATTACTTAAAAATAAAATTCTCCTGGTCTTACATAAACTGACCTGGTTTATTTTTCTTCTGTTGACTTTTACAGTTTGTTGCACAGCTGATTCCATTTCAATTTTCATGTCTCAGCTCAAATTTCCCTGTTTTGCAGTTATTTCTCTGCCAGTCACTTCCCATGAGCTTGCCTGGTCAATAATCAGGTCATACTTGTTTTTCAGTATCACACTTACTGTGTTATATATTTTATTTTATATGTATTAGTATTCATTAAAAAGTACTTAAACACTTTCAAGGCACACAGTTGTATGGACTGCAAGAAATCTTATAAAGCAACTGTTGTCATGACTGGCATGGGAAAAGCACTGCATCCTTCTGGTGGTTATTGCTATTTTATCATCCTCATCATCATCAAGTAAGAAAACAGGAGAGGAAAGCAGCTGTGACCAGAAAAAGAGAGAGGCAGACAGACAGACAGACAGACAAAGAAGAAATTGACTTGGCACGCTCCAGGCATTAAAGCAGATGTTTCTGTCACAGACACTTTCAACTTCCTCAACAGTATTGATCACTGTCAAAAATTGTACTTGTTAACTTGGTTTTCTTTGCTGTGTGCTTTTCCCTGTTCACAGGTAAGTCACATGACAGGAGGGACTTTTCACTGTTGTGTTCTGTGCAATTTCTACAACTCTTTGAAGTCCCTTTTAGATATATAACAACATATCAAGTCATTATGTGATATATATGAGATAGCTGATATTATGTTATGCTATGTGATAGTCAAATACTTAACAACCACTATGACCTGATCATAGGACAGCCAGGAGGAAAACTGTCATATTGATAAAGTAAGTCTCTAGCAGGTGCTTCTGTTTCAAATGTTAATATTCTAGTTGCTGCATTGTGAAAATATCTCATACTACACTTTCACGAACAAAGCAGCCTAATGCCTGGGGGTATAGGGTAGTGCAAGTGTATTCAGGAGCTTAGGCTATGGCTGGCTTTAAGCTGGTAGAAGTATTTAATATTTCACTAAGAGAGCTGTGTAAAGTCCCACTAGTAGTATAAAAAATTACTAAAAACATAGTGGTTTAAACTAACGTATTTACTTTTTCACAAATTCTATAGGTCAGAAGTCCAAACATGACATAACCTGATATTCTCCTCAGAGTTGCATAGCTGTAGTAACAGGTTCCGGGAAGTGTGCGTTCTCTCAGCAGCTCAGGCTCCAGTAAGAGGCTTACACAGGTATTGGCTAAATTCATTTTCTGTGGGTTCAGTTAGAACTGAGGTTCCTTCTTGTTAGCTTTCATCCAGCATCCTAAAACAGCTACCAGCTAAGCCTCACATTTCCTTCAAATGTAGGTTTCTCATAAGTTTTCTTACTATGGCTTACTTCTCATGGGATGACACAAACATCTAATCTCAGGGAAGGCCTAAACTCTCTTACAAAGGGCTTTTGTGATTAAGTCAGGCCCATCCTGCTTGATTAAATTCACTGGTGTTTAGTTCTATCCGTATGATCCCTTCACAACAGCATGTTTACAGTGTGAACACACTACTGACATCAGTCATACTCACAAATCTGGTCCATAGTGAAAGCAAAAGGATTACACTGTGCATGTATCCCGGAGCGGTGGTGGCAAACCTATGACACACATGCTGGAACAGCACACAGGGCCCTCTCTAACATTGCACAAGCCAAGTTGCCCCAGCAGTGTGCCAATAGCTGAGCATTCTGGTTTAATTGCAACACTGGCATATTGTGATATGTAAGTGGGCTCTGGGTTGCAGTTTAGGCACTTGATCTCTTAAAGGCTCGCCATTACTACACTAGAAGATATATGACTCTTGAAGACAATCACTGCATTTTGCCCACTGCAGGAATCTTATCAATAAGACTAAGCCGGGCTGGGGATGTGGCTCAGTGGTAGAGCTCTTGCTTTGCATGCACAAGGCCCTGAGTTCAATCCCCAGCACCACATATGTTAAAGATCCAATAATAACAGTAATAAACAAATAAAAAAAAAAGACTAAGCCACTGGTTTCATCATTCAGTCCACCACCGCTTTGACTCTCAGGTGTAAGTTAAAGACTTGGTGAGATTTCTCTGTTTGAGCCACAGAATCTGGCAGTTGAAGTGACAGGAAGAATGGCTTGGATGTTAAGAAAAATAAATGCAGTAGAATAGGTAACATTTAAATTTCTTACATATTTACAAGTTTTAATGGTCTCTCTGAAAACTTCAGAATCATTCAATTGGCATTCTTATACTATAATTATTTTTAGACTTTAAGGACAGCTAAGTGGTATACATACATAGATAAATACTTTAAAGGACTTAAATGATCTCAATGTAATCTCAAAGTACATGTCATATCTTTGTTGTAAATTTATGAGTATTTTTATAAAATTACATTTGATATGAAGTCACTATAAGCACCTGACCAGCTGTGCATTTAGCAAAGGAGTGTATGTTTTTTTAAACAGAAAAAATGGATACTTTACATAAACAATTCAGGATACCGGAAATTCTAATGAGCTAATTTTTGGTGCAAACTCTATGCCACTTCAAAGTATGGAATATTTTAAGATGTGCACATCTGTATATCAAAGAAAGAAGATAGTGTTTGACTTACCTGACACTGTAAACAACAGCAATAACAGCAACAAAACAAACACTAGAATGTAAGCGTAACACATTTTAAGCATTATTTTCAATGGCTTGAGCAGAAAGAGATGGTAGTCCTTGAGAAAAGGGAATCGAATCAGTGAGTACTACCACACACCCTGCCTTTCCCTCTCAAGATTTACAGGTGACATGGGGAGGAGGGGTGGGGTTGCTAAGACACAAACAGAGTCTGGTCTCAGTGACTGTAGGGGTCAGAGACAAGACAAAGGCAACTAAAGTTTGCATAGCAAAGTACTATGAGGAAGGGAGCTACATGCGTTAAGAGCCCTAGAAATCTGTGCTCGGCTCCACTGAGGTATTTGGCCAGGGATGGGTTTGTGCTCACCTATGAGGACGCTTCATATAATCAGAGAATGAACACCAGGGCTTAAGTAAAAAGCTTTCAGAGCTCAAAAGGTTGAGAGAAGTTCAACTTCCAACCAGTCAGAATGGTATAACCTTCCCATATAAGATGTGGGCAATAAAGACCACGCAAATGTGCCATAATTTAATAGTAGGGCTAAAAGAAGCCTGATATAAAAGATAGTAAAACACTGTAGGAAAGCTTCAAAACAAGCTATACAAGCAAGATTCTGATTAGGAAGCTACCTTGATACCTTGTATAAAAAATTGCAAAGTCCTGGTTAAATGATCAAAGATGATTTTATTGAAAACCATTGCAACAAGAGACAAAAACTAAACTCAAGTCCACTGAAATAAAAGGCATGATGGATACATACTGGGGCAATGGAAAAGTCTTGGAAGACATTAGTGGGTAGATGTGATTAGGTCATTTATGTCTGTTATGTGGAATTTATTGCAGGTTCCTATCCTCTCACAAAGCCTGGGAGATAAAGATCCTGTGTTTTTGATAATTGTATTTGAAAGGATGATTCCAAAAATCTTGAAAAATCATTCCTGAAATTGTAAAAGACTTAAACCTGAAAAAGATAGAGAAAGAATTTACTAGTTTAAAGTAGATGCTTTAACAAAAGTGACTACAAAGCCCCATGCTAAAGAAAACTATCTTATGAAAGTCTAGTTTGGCCAAGGGTAATGTCAAGGAAAACTTGGTCGGCTACTAAAATAGTGATACTCTGTAAAGGACAACTACAACCCATTCTACATATTTGGCTTCACTCTCACAGCTTCATATGCTGCTTTCTCAGCAGGGCATTGCCTAGTTTCTTAAGTAGTCCTTTGATATCTATGTGGAGGGCTCCATGCTGACACAACTTGCATAGTCTGCATGTCTGGAAAACCAGCACCATGTGGACGATGCCAAGATCTACCATCAGGGCCACTTGAATTATGGCTAGAGTGACTATGGAATGTGTGAATGAAAGAACTTGACGATATTGTTTTCTGGGTGATCCTGAATGAACAGAGAACACTGGGATTTTCTTCTCAAGCAAAGTCTTTCACCGAAGTTTATCCTTTATATCCTGGAGCCTGTGATGAGTATGATCTGGTCATTTCTTGAGATGCCTGCAAAGCTCATTTCCTACTGTTCTGGTACAAAATTCTTGGCTTCTTTTCTATGCTAATCTTTTCAGTAACCATTTTATCCTTGGCCCCAGTTTTATACCTGCTTCTGTCTTCTATTTTTAATCCTCATCTTACTGTAAATATAGCTAAAAGCAACCAGAAATGCCCGTGCAGGAGCATGAACACTGGGCTGCCTTCAAACTTCTGCAGATTAGTCTACCACTTTTCAGTTTCACCTTACTGTGTTGGTAAAATGTAACCATTCTTGATGGATGGGAATATAAACTAGGACAACCAGCATGGGAACCATTATAGAGATTCATTAAAATCTAAAAATAGGAATCCCAGGTTTTCCCCTTCAGGATATCTTCGTGAAAGAGTTAAATATATCATGTTAGAGTGATACATGTATATATGTTCATTGCCACACAACTCATAATAGGTAAATCTCAGAAGAAGCCTGTAGGCCCAGAAACGGATGAATAAAAAAATATGGTATATAAATACACGACGGAGTGCTGCTCAATGAAAAAGAAAGATAAATTTGTGTCATTTGTAGGAAAATAGATGCAGCTTGAGGTAATAATGGTAAATGAAATAAATTAGCGCAGAAGTTTAAATATTTCATGGTCTCTCTTGAGAGTAGGTTTCCCTTTAAGTTAGGGTAACTAGAAATATACTCGTACAAATTTTAAACTAAGCATTTCTAGGCTCAGGTGGGACCTGAATTTCATCCAAAGTGCTTTTGGATCTGCGGCTGGCTCTTAGATGATTAGAATCATCTGGAAAGTTTTAAAAATATGAACACCTAGGCTTTGCTACTAGAAATTTGAACTTAGTTGGTCTGTAATAAAGTCTTTGCTTTAAAAAATAGCTCAGCCTGTAAGCCTGATGGATGTCCTGTGTTAAGAGCCAGTGTCCTAGAGGTACCTGTGGTATAAGGATGTTGCAGAACTTTCAGAGTAGGACGACCCTGGCTACTTGGTGATGATGAAATGAACAAATTATCCACCTTATTTGAGCCTCAGTGTTCTAATATTTAAAATAATAATGATAGCATTCTTAACAATAAAATATTCATAAACTATCTATGGTATTTCCTCCTGAGATCACTAACAAGACAAAGATGTCATATCATTCAGATGTCTAGTTAAGTCACTACTATGCAGACTTAATGTAATACAATGCAATCACACAAGAAAGAGAAATTACAGCAATGACAACCTCAACAACAAATTGGCCTCCTCAGAACACGTGGAAATCATAGAGAAATTCTTTGCCAAAATAAAGCAAACATGGCCTCTATTCCAGTTTCTGATAAAGGCTTTGTTCTCAACTGAAACCTCACGAGTCTGGCCTTTCACTGTTAGTATTTCCATCAATATCCTGATCTTCTCAATTCTAACCAGTATCACCCATCAACCATTACTTACAGCATTCTCTAGCCCATTTCTCCAAATTCCTCCCAGAAACCAGTTCCAAATGGTTCTGGGTCATATGGAAAGGTATAATCCTAGCAACAATCCCAGTTGTCTAGGACTGATTTTCTGAATTAGTCACTTTCCCATTCCTGGGGTAAACTTCCCAATATCTATAACCCAGAAAAGGAGAGATTTGACTTGGCTCATGGCTTTGTGAATTTGGTGCATGGTTGCCTGGCTCCAAAGCAGAATATGCATGGTAGAAGGGCATGGCAAGAAAGCTGCTCACCTTCTGGGATCCAGGACAAGAGAGAGAGGAGGAAATACTCAAAAACAAGAATACACCATTCCAGATGACACTCCAGTGACCTACTTCAGACTGGGCCTCTCTTGTGAACACAAGAAACTTTGGGGAGAGAACAATTTATGTCTAAATCATAAGAATGGGAAGTAGTTAAATGGTTACTTTTAGTTGCAACGTTTTGGAGGGTGGTTTTTGTCTAGCAATAAATACCAAGATCAGTTTGGATGCTATGGGGAGGAACATAGGGCTATGGGGAGAATGTTTTGGTTGGTAGCAGCAAAAAATTGTGGCAATTAAACATTTCCATAGTTTGGCAATACATTATTTGAAATGTAACTTGTTAGTTATAATAATTGGAATGTCATGTAAATGCATTTCAATCCAGGAAAGAAAATCTATTAGCTGAAATCTAACACAAAGCAACTGTAAAATGATGTTAATCATATATACTTGTTTATCCATCTACGTACCTTTTATTTGTATTTTTTTATTAAGTCACTGTGGCGGATATCTAAAGTTTTCTTTTGGAAATTTCTCCTTTTCCATCTGGTGTGATTCTCAGTAGTGTGGGCATGGGACCCAAGCTGGTCCTTCAGCCATCACATCCCTGCGGACATAAGAATTGATTCAAAAGCCACACATAGTGGTGCATTCTTATAATTCCAGGCTCTGGAAGACTGAGGCAGAAAGTTCATAATTCCAAGTCCAGCCTGAGCAGCATGGTAACTTAGGGATACTGTTCATAAAGTTTAGGAGTGAATCTTAGTGCAAATGCCTTTAGTTCAATTTCCTACTGCTGAAAAGAAAACAGAATTTATTCAAGAGCAGGCCATATTCTTTCAGAAATCTGGTCCTGCTGAATACTTTTGCTAATTATTAAGAAGCATCTTAAGAAAATGGTACATTTTACACTTAGAAGAAAACCAAAATACACACATACACACACACACACACACACACACACACACACATACACATACACGCTAAGTTTTAAAATACTTCCATTACATGGCAGTAAAATATTTCCTGAGGAATCAGTGAAAAATGCATGAGCAGAACACACAATAATATCACAGGACACAGGTCCAAGTATAAAAAATAATATTATTTTTTCATATCTGAATTTAACACTATACAAAACCCTAATTTCTTCAATTTTCAGAATCTCCAACTAATTCATTCTGTAAAAACATAAGTAATTTGCAGTCACTTTAAGCTTAACGTCAAGTATAGAATTGTTTCCCTTACTCTGCTTATCTTGGAAGTTGATGGTAAGTTTCAGGGATTTTTTGAAAGAAAAATATGTATTTTTGCGAAGAACAAACAGCCAGTCCTTCACTGAGATTCATTTTGTACTCCTATCCAGAGACACACAAACATTTGGCGCCACCCTCTGTTGGCTTTCATTGCAAGGCGTCTTCTCTGTCCACGCTCTGCTCCTGAATAAACAACTCCACTGATTTCAGCTGCATCTTTCTTGCTTTATGTCCTTCTCTTTCCTTGAGGAAGATATTATTTTTGTGAATATGAGACTAAGTGTCCTCATCAGATATTCTTTGCTACTGAAATTCCAGACAGACATGGTGCTTCTTAAGATCCCTGTATCTCTGGCACCTGCAGCACAGCTGCAGATGTTCTGGACTTAGTGGGATTGCGGGCCAACACCTTCTACCTTCATTCTGAAATTTAAAAGGCCACGCACACTTCAATCACAGTGTGTCCATTTCACCAGCCAAGTTCCACTTTCCTTTCCTTCCAATTCTTTTTACTTCGCAAGACAAAACAATTAGAAAGGTGGAAAGTGGCGAGAGTTCCAAAGAAAGTTATGAGGGTCTTTACTAGGTGTGATTAAAATACAATGAATTCTGCTATGAAGTAACATGCAGTGGAAAGACAGACTCACAAAAGCATTACAATACCTCTTCTTCTACCTTAGTCAATCAGTCTGACATCATGTGGTATCTGGCTCTTCCCTGAGATTAAAATAACCACGAAAAGTAAATCTTTTGAAATGACTCATGATGTCAAGGAAATTGTGACAACACAACTCAAGACATTTATGAAATAGAACTTTAAAAGCTCTTGAGAGCCAGAGATATAGCTCAACAGCATAAGTGCTTGCTTGGTAAGCCTGAGGCCATGAATTTGATTCCCAGTACCTAAATAAATAAATAAATAAATAAATAAAAAGCTCTTCAGAAAGTAGCAGGAGTAATGGGACCAGGTACATTTGAAATACAGGGGAGTATCTAGAGAAAAATTAATTCCAATGTATCCTTTACAGTAATTTTAAAAGAAATTTAAACATCATATTTTTATTACACCTCAAAGTTGTTTTGCCAATTTGCATCTGGGTTAGTAGTTTTTAAAACTTAACAGATGATAACTGGTCATCAGTTTTCTATATCTCCTAGTGATAACCTCCTTTGGAACAAACCTGTTTTTATTTGTCATCCCAAATAGAAGCCATAAATGGACATCAGTTATGTACAGGATGAAGAGGATTGCACAGGGAAATTAAAGCCTTTTAAGGTATTTTTTTTGCACAAGTTAAAAGCTATTTCTTAACTCATAGTCAGTACAATAACATTCTGATTAAAAATACATTGCTATGATAAGACTGTGCTAAATTCTTTATATGTGTAATCTCAATTAAAAGGTAAGCAATCAATAAGCAGGCATTATTATTGCCATTTGCTGATGAGAAAACAGGTTAAGGGAGATTTAATAATTTTCTCAAGAATGCACAATGGGGAGGGTAGAGCTGAATCTAACATTATTATGTCTTACAGTCCATCCTTTTATCTTTACCATATCTTCATCCCATTACCATGGTTATGGTTTGGACTGACAAGGTCCCCCAGAAGTATCATATGTTGGGAAGTGGGGCATAGCAGGGAAAGGAGGATTACTAGAAATGTGGCATGGAAGAAAATATCCTCGGAGCGAGGTTCTCTGTTATCTCTCTACTTCCCGGCTGCTGTGAATTAATCAGCTTTTCTCTGCCAGGTGCTTCCATGCCGTTGTTTCTGTTTTAGAGCCTGCCAACCATGAACCAAACCCACTGAAACTGAAGCAGAACAAAGCTTTTCTTTAAATTGTTGGTGTGAAGTAGTTTGTCCCAGTGATGAGAAATCTGGCAGGAAAGATGACTTTTCCTCTTTTCACTTGCATTGTAAGGCTGTTATAGCACACTTGAGCTTTGACTCTGATGAGCAGTGAGACAAGAATGTACAAATAGAAATGAGTGTGATACGTTTATGTGACATGATATCAGCCAAGAATAAAGTTCTGGTGATAATGTATTCAAATGATAACTGAAGTGAAAATAAAATAGATACACAAGCACAAATCCTTATTAGTGTGATTGTTGGAAGCATAAATCTTTCTAAACTTTCATAATGCACTTGGGTTTTCCACATGACAATTTTCTCAGCATATGTGACTCCATGTTTTTCAAAATGAAACAGTGATAAATTTGTTGCCCTAACTTCTGTTTTTCTATGTTAAATATCAACCTTTTGACAAGTTTCACTGAAATATTAGTTCATCCAACCTGTCTTTTGGAATTAGTCAATTGGAGTTTTAAGAATAGCAGAACTTGTTCTCACTAACTTTTTATTGTAAAAGAGCTGATTTTATCCCTAAAGCTCTAATTATTTTACTTTGTTTCTCTTTCAATATTATTTGGAAAAATAATCATTAAAAAATCTGAGCTTATTAATAAGAAGTGGGGCACTTTGTCATAGGCTTGTGTTGGTAGTGGCAATTTTATATTTTTATAGATTAATGAATGTTAAAAAAGACTGTGAAGTTTTAGGAGAAAATAACAACATAAATCAAAAAGTGAAATGTGAAATATTTCTAGAAATTTCCAGTATTTGCATAAAGAAAATGTGCAGTCGTGTAAGTATAGGTCTTTATATCTTGGCCTGAAGGCACACACCCTTAATCCCAGCACTCTGGAAGGCTGAGGCAAGAGGAATGAAATTTCAAGCCTAGTTTGGGCAATTTAGTGACTTCGTGCAAGTCTATGTCAAAAGCTAAAAAGGGGCTTGAGTTGCAGTTTAGAGTTAAGGCCCATGGGGTTAATCCTCACCACCACACACACAAAAAAAGAAAACAATAAAAGGAAAGGAAAGGAAAAAGCAACAGGAAAAATCAAGCGTATTCTTCTTAGGTTAATACCATACTAAATTTATCCTTAAAAAAAATTCAAAGCCAGAACCACAAAACCATGTATAAAACATGAAATATATTGGAGTCAATTGTGTTTTATGTTAGTTTGGTTATTGGGAATGGACTTAGATTTATCATGAGCAATTAAACTGATATCATATAAGAAATGATGCTATGCTTCAGTATGTTCAGGTTTTTTGTTTTTTTTTTTTTTTTTACATTCTGAACATTATCTACCTCAGATAAAGGGACTACAGCAAGTCCCAAACTCCCCAGCTGATTTACAGTTATAGCACCAAAATCCAGCCTGGAGAACAGTAAGTCCCATCATTCTATGTTTAGCATCTGAGATAATCTATGGCAAGATGTGAACTCCACAGAGGTTGGGTTGTTCCTCCCCTATGGCATTCTGGAAGGTTCTAGCTCCCACAGCTTCTCACGTGGGCTGCCTTTGCTTACTCCTTGTAGCTTTCCTCAGATGATCCATGGCTGTGGCTTCTCCAACCTTCTGGGTTCTACCTTGTATTTTCAGCTTCAAACTCAACTCTGTGTCAAAAACTAAAAAGGGGCTCAGTGTGCAGCTTAAAGTCCCATAGAGTTGATCCCCAGCACCATGCCCACAAAAAGGCTTAGTACAATGCCCTCTCAGGGGCACACTGTGTGGCCTCCCAGGGCCTCTCCTAAAATCTGGGTGGAAGCCTTCTTGTCCCTACAACTCTTGCATTCCACATGCAGCTAAATTCAGAACTCTGTACATGATATCAAGGTATCCTGCCAGCTGGAGGACTAGCCAGCCTCCCCTCTCTCTTGGCTGTGGGGGTCAAATGCCTGGATTGCTGAGCACTAGCAACCAAAGCCTGAGAAACAAATTCTATGATATACCACCATGCTGGAACCTGATTTTCTCTTTTCAAAGCAAAGTATTTCATCTTTCCATCATGAGGCTGCAAAAAGAGGATTCCTAGTGGTTCTTGTGATGTCTTCAGGACATTTTTTCTATTGTCCTAATTCTTCTCAGCAAGCAAATTCTCCTCTGTTTCATTTTTTGCTGATCATAAATTTACCAGAGTTTTTCTTTCCTGCCAAACTCAAAAATTTTGAATCATTCTGTTGGGCCTTGGGCTCTTCATTATCAACACAGATCTGTCTAAAAGTCCAAACATTAGCTGTGCCACTCCCTCAACATTAGACTGCTATGAAATGTTTTCTACTACATTAATTAGTCTGCCATATTTAATCTCAGTCTCAGAGAGTCTCTGGAGAAAAGCAAAATACAGAAAATTTTCTGCCAGAGTACAGCACACATAGTCTCTAGTCCAATTGTCAATGCAATCCATCTTCTGAACAGAAGCCTCATGAGCCTGGTCTTCCCCAGCAGCAATTCTGTGTGCATTTTGGTCCTCTAAGCTCTGACCAGAGTCTCCCATCAAGTTTAGTTTACAGTATTTCATGACTGTTTCTCCAAACAGTGTCTCCAAACCTTTCCTAACTCTTGAAAAGCCAGTTCTGAAGACTGCTGAACCACATGGTAAGGTAGTATCACAGCAACAACCCGACTTCTCTGATACCCAAATCTTAGTTATGTGTTTCATTGCTGCAGGAAAATACACAACACTCAGTTGAAGGGGTAAAGGTTATTTAGCTCACATTTTGTAGAAGTTCTAGTCTATAGTCAGCTGGCTCCAAGGAAGGGTGACACAGCAGAGGAGGATCACAGAGGAGAAACAGTTGATGGCAGGCAAAAGGCAGCAAAGCAGCAGATCAGTAGCAGTACACGTACATTTGTTCTGTTGCTTTATACTCCCACCAGGCTGCAAGTCTATTGGTTAGTGCAACCGATGCCCAGTGTGGATCTTCCATTATACATGCCATTAATTCCAGTATCATATACCGAATCCACATTCATATACCTTAATTCTGTCACCTTTGAAACTCCCCACATATGACCTCATGAGGGTTTGAGGAGATAGCTAGAGACAAGCCGTAACATACCCACAGTCAATCTTTTTACATATGAGGAAACCAAATTTTAACCCAGTAAGTACTGCTGCATACTTAAGGCTTGTTATCCTTATCCCACAATATTGTGAGACTGGGGAATGGTATAGCAATACAAATGCCCACCATAATGCTTAGAATATACCATAGTAGAAGCTAGAAAAATATTCCTATATTTGTTTTGTTTACTAGATGGAAAATTCTCAGCAGTTTTTTAAATCTGCAAGTGTTTGGTCTGTACCCAGAGATGCAGTAAATACCCATAAGGTTTTCATAACATTTCACATCAAATAATGAAATCCATGACAAAAGTATATATTTACTTCTATGTGATATTTAAATATGTGCACTTCTTTCATAGATCAATATTTTGAGCCCTAAACTAATGCTACATTCCTAGGAGCTATAAGATATTCATCCTTTGAGTCAGAGAAAAAAAAGTAAGAAACACCAGTATTTATCACAAAATGTACTTTGACTGTGTTTCCACTGGGACAAAGTTATAGGTAGTTGTACAGTTCTAGTTTCTCCAGATAGTAGGTCTCCAAGAACATGTTTACTACAACTGAAAACTAAAGTCATATTTCAGTAGCATTTCATGTGAAAGGACCCCACACTTCCCAGCATTGTAAAAATGGCCCATGCCTTAAACAGCTAATTTTAATGCCACTGGAGAATTTTGCAATAGTGGAGATGATACAAATCGTGCTTTACCATACAGTCCTTAAATACAGGTCTTTAATGGGTACTGAGTATATAATGGAGAAGTAGAGAATTAATTCATTGTACAGTGGAGCAGAAAACGCACATCTGTTTTTACTACAACCCAGTGCACCCCATTTATTAATGCTGTTCTCTGCACTGTCAGGTCTAAGCAATTAACTCTCACAGACTGTTTTATGTAAGGGAAAGAGAGTATGTTTAGGTTTTAGTTCTTTTAATACAAGGGAAAACTTTTATTTCACCTATGTTATATCTAGACTGAGGATATATACATTTGTGGTCATTGAATAGTTTTCATGCCAAAGTAATATTCAAAATTTTAAGGACTAGAATTTTTAAGTGAATTTTATTCTTTAATGCACCAGAAACAGATCATTCTGAGTGATATCTTATATAGCTATTTTAGCTTCGATTGATGATTCATTTCTAAATATATCAATTACCCACATCACTAGGTGCTTTTCTGCATACGTCAGCAACTCATAGTACTGACATTCTGAAATAAAGAGACAAAAGAAAATGACTCTTTTGTTGCTAAATATAGCAAAAAAAGCAGATATATGCTCATATACATGCTGCCTATCTGAGCTGCTGTTTTATAAACATCAATGACCTTATGACTAAGATGTTGAATATTTTGTGAAACAGATTTCAGAATTGTACAAATTTTCCATTTAACTTCTCATTTAAATGTATAGTAAGCATTTCTCATTTGACTTAACAAAAATTAAACTCTCGATTCTTTATCTTTCTCTGTTTCTAGGCCATCATCCTCTTTCAGTTTTCCAAATTTCTGTAATTGGCCTAACCATTTAGCCAGTGGAGGTCTAATCGTGCTGAAGACATATGGGTTCCCCTTCCTTCCTTCCTTCCTTCCTTCCTTCCTTCCTTCCTTCCTTCCTTCTTCCTTCCTTCCTTCCTTCCTTCCTTCCTTCCTTCCTTCCTTCCTTCTTTCTTTCTTTCTTTCTTTCTTTCTTTCTTTCTTTCTTTCTTTCTTTCTTTCTTCTTTCTTTCTTTCTCCATCTATAAGCAAAAGCTCCTCAAGAAAGAACCCCAGATTTGCATCTTATCACCTGTTTTCCCACCATTTCTTCCAAATGTGATCTGTGCTGTAACTTTCCGGCTGGTGTTTTCGCTCCTCCTTCAGTAGCCACATCCACATGGAGAGTTTTCTTTTCCACTCACTATCCCAAGAAACATTTTCTTTTTAAAAATTTTTAATTTTAAAGACAAAAGAATACAAACTTGAATAACACAAAAACAATAAGAAAATACATAAATTATGGGGAAGATAGTAGGGGATTGACAATGAATGCTGTTTTACATAATATCATCTTCACATTTGTTACTCAGTTATCTCAAAAACAATGAATGAAATACACAATTATAGAGAAGATAGTAGGGGATTAACCATGGATGCTGTATTATATAATGTTACATTTACATTTCTTACTCAGTTAAAAACCAGAATAATGCAAAACTGATAAAGGAAACACAGAATTATAGAGCAGATATTGGGGAACTAAAAATGGATGCTATATTACAAAATGATGTCTTCACTTTTATTATTCAGTTATACAAATAATGGCATGTTCAATTAATCAGTTTTCTTCACCCTCATTTCCATTGTTCTCCCATCCAATCACCCATTTTCCCTCTGATAATGTGTACTTTTTGGTTTATTTACTCCCTTGGGCTCTCACATTGGGAAGGCACAAGGCTGCTTCAAATTATGCTGTAACAAATATAGGTGCACTCAAATTACTATGGCACTAGGTGGAAAAGCACACATCCTCAAAGATGGCACGTAAGCAGGGAAGCAAATACACTATGGTCATACATGAATGATAAGCCCTCGAGGCCCTCGAGCCTCTGGTCTAGCACACGGGTTCACTCCTGTGACCACTGGGCTCCACCTCAATGAGGTGCTCCTGGGGGCCCACTCGAGTCCACGGGGTCGATCCTGCAGGCCTCTGGGCTCCATCCCTGTGAGGAGCTCCCAGGGGCCCAGTTTGGTCTGCAGGGTTGCCTCTGCAGACCACTGGGCTCCATCCCAGTGAGGCACTCCTGGGACCCAGACCAGTCTGCGGGGTCACCCACGAGGACTGCTGGGCTCCTGGGGGCCCAGTTGAGTCCTCAGGGTTGCCCCCAAGAACCACTGGGCTCCACCCCAGTGAGGTGCTCTTGAAGACCCAGAGCAGTCCACAGGGTCACCCCCGAAGACCCCAGGCTCTGCCCCAGAGAGGCACTCCCAGGGACCCGGACCAATCTGTGCAGTACCCCCTGCAGGCTGCCAGGCTCTGCCCCAGTGAGGTGCTCCCGGGGACCCAGACCAGTCTGTGGGGTCGCCCCATAGAGTGCCAGGCTCTGCCCTAGGGAAGCGCTCCTGGGAGCCTGGTTTGGTCCACAGGGTCACCACCACAGACCACCGGGCTCTGCTCCAATGAGGCACTCCTGGGGGCCCGGTCCAAGTCCTCAGGGTCCCCATGTAGCCTGTGGGGAGCCCCCTGACTTGATTCTCATTTCTAAACCTTCCTGGTACCAGGGGACCGGCCTCACTCCCTCTTATCATTCTCATGTCGTTATAGTCCAGTGTCAGGGGGCGATCCTATGTGAGGATCCTTCTCTGCTGTTTTCCCGGTCTTCTTCCAGGCTAGGCTTTCTCTGCTCCAGTTCTGGCCCAGTTCTCAGAATTTCGCTCTCCTCTTGCCAAGTGAGGAGGCTCCCGTGAGCGCGGGCTTCCGAAGCTGAAGCTGTGAGTGCAGGAATGAGAGGGCTGAGGGTGTGTGGAGTGGTGACTCCCTCTTTCTTCTCTTCCTCCTCTAACTGTGCCACGGCGGTCGCCTGAGCTGTTTTTCAGGAAGGCGTCTTGTTTGCTCCTTGTGAGGGTTTGAATTCTCATTTCAAAGCCTTTGGTGTTGGGCACAAGAGGTGTGAAGTCTACCCCATCCATGCTCAGTGAGGTAGTTCAAGGTGTGTACTAAGTTTAGTTATTTGTTTTGGGAGACAATTGGAGGAGTTTCTCAGGTCTTCTGGGTAGAGTATGTTGTCATCTTTCGATCTCCAGGACTGCTGTTTTTCATATGTCTTGTCTCGATGGATTGACAGAAAGTTTGTATTTGCCAGTGGTATCTCAATACCTTCCCAGGGCCAGGGATCCACTTCTCTCCTTTTTGTCCTTTTGATGTTGCTATAATCCAGTGTTTGGGTGGCGGTCCTCCAAGAGGATCTTTCTCTGCTGCCTACTCAGTCACCAGCTTCCTGGAAATACCCCCAGAAACATTATCAAACGATTCATTATATTAAATCACTCCTTATTCCAAATCCCTGATGCCTTCCAATTACACTTGGAATGAAGTCCAAAGGCCACACGTCATACCCCAGTGATCTCTTGCTACCAGGGATCAGTTCATTTGCTACCAGAGCCCCCTTTCTTTTCCTGAATGAGCCACACTGACCCCTCCCTTGTTCCTGCCTCAGAGATCATGCACCAGCGTCTTTGCTAGGCATGCTTCTCTCCACAGAACTGCCTCGTTCGCTTCTTCACTTCACTCACATCTCTTTTAAAATATCGCTTTTCAGAGAAATATTCTTCAAAATATTTTTCCACTGTTGTAACCCCCTAATTCATAAAACTGACATTATATATTCATTTGTTTATTGACTATATTTGTATTAGAATATAAAAGAAGGGATTTTATTTTATCTGTTTATTTTTCCTTCCCCATGTCCAGAGTTCTAGCTAGTTCATGATAAGTGCACAATAAATATTTTCAACACGTAAATATACAATGAGGTAATTGTATTTGCTTCAACTTTATTTAGGATAAGTCTTTTAGTAAGGCTCATTTGCTCACATAGCACCATAACCTGGCACATTTAGTAAGAAGAGAGTAAGCAATAGTGAGAGTTACTAACAATATATTCTCTTAATCTCAATTATAATTAAAAATATCCTAAACCAAAAACCCTTTGGGGTAACCAAAAATATTTAGAGTACTATGTCTGTCTCTTTTATTTGCTGATGTGTAGACACAGCCTGCGACTAATATTTGCTAAATGCTATGAAGTTTTATTGCTTGAGCAGATGGCAAAACAACCTCCTGGGAATATAATAGGCCAGGTTGCCTTTCAAGTTTCTCAAACAGTAAATAAAATACTGTATGTAAGATAGACAGCATCTATATATGATGAAAACAGAAAAAAAAGAGAGTATTTGTAAAGGTCAGAAGACTTGTTATGTTCCAGTGTTTACTCATTAGTTCTCTTCTCCAGTGCTTTTCTGTGTCTCAGATTTGAGGAGATAATTTAAATGCTGTCTTTCTCTAAGAAAAATTGTATCCAGTCATCCCTGCCAAGCCAGACACAGCTCTGTATACAGTAGAGCAGCTTTATGCCCAGAGAATGCCTCAAATGTAGCTCAGAAGGAATTCTTTCCAGAAATATCTTGATAAACTCCACTGTCTCCCCCTCTGCATTTGTACCATTCATACCTTAGCAGGGATAAATTTGTAAAACATATTTCATCCTGACAAGCGAACTAAATTTCTATCTGGATAATTTGACAGAATAGTAACTACATATTTATTTTTAAGCTTTTATTATTTTAGGGGAAAAACTGCCACATAAGTCCTATTTCTGTCTTATTATTTTTCTGCTTCTTTTGTATAAAATTTGATTGAGTTTATTAAGGAGGCAAAAACAATCCTAAATGTGAATGCACCTGATAAGTTCAAAATCATGAAGCAAATGCTGAAAACCTCTGTCCTCCAAAGATTTATATACAGTCCACATGAAAATACTTGCGTCCCACTGCAAGATTCCTAAATGTCTGGAGCCATTCAGTAGCAACTCCAATTAAAGTCTCATTTATGTCATATCTGCAGAAAAGACCCAAATTTCATCATCTGATCAGGTTAGTGTGAGACTGGATATAATCCACTTGGAGATGAAACTCCTATCTTTTGAATGTGAAACTGAAAAGTGAGGTGTTTGTTTCAAAAATACAATTGCAGGAAGGGCACAGGATAACGGTTATGGACATCTCCACTGAAAATGGAAAAAATGAAAGAGAAAAAAGGAAACAAGGAGTTGTCAGTTAGAAGCAATTCTGAAATCCCAGCAGGATGACTCATTAAGTTGCAACTGCTGAAGGTAATCCTCCCTGGCTTGTAGCACTGCTCTGCGAATCACAGCTCGTCCCTCGGAGCTCCTCTATTTCTCTACGTTTGAGTAGTGCACGTTTGCAGGTAAGTTATTTTCTAAGACTGTTTACTGCCTGTAGGAATTGGGGAGTCCCTCTGCTTTCTTTTCTTTTATTTTTTTTCTGTCCCTTTAGTTCAAGCTGTCAGAGATTTTTGCAGATATACCATTCATAGAAATTGAGTTTAAAATAAATATCACAGAAATCCTATTAAACAAGTGGCTCTTCCACATACCTTCCCTGGGTGATCGTATCTTATATTTTGCTTCTGCTGATAATGTAAAAGAATACCTATAAATCTAATTTCTTCAAAAGCCTCTATGAAGAATAATCTGTGACAGGATAATCTGAGTTTTTGGTATGACTGAGGCACTAGCAAAAGGATATCACACTGTATCCTTCATTTTCTCTTGAAAGTATGTTTTCTGACAATGAATTTCCTAATTTTTGCTTTCCTTCTTCCCAAGAGGGATATTGTGGAAATTTCTCAAGTCATGAAATCTTTGCTCCTTTTTTAAAACTGCTTTTTCTTCAATTTGTCTCCTTTCTCTAGCATTTTACAGCAAGGAACAAGAAAAAGCAAGGTCACACCTTTGACATTTTGTTCAGAAAACTCAGCTAGGTATCCAAGTTCATTGCTTTGAAGTTCTGTTTTCACACAAATGAAGGCTACAATTCAGCCAAGGTTTTTTCTGCCAGGTATCAAAATTACTTTACTTTTAGTGTCTGAAACTTGTTCCTCATTTCCTCCTGAGTATTCACTAACAGTGCCTTTGACATGTTTCTCCCAGCTTTCTTTTTGTGATGATATATAAACCCTATAATAACTAGAGACTCTCCTACACATTCTTCCCTTTCTCCTTAGCCCTCAGGAATAGCACCTTAAACACCCATATTTCTAACAACATTCTATCCAAAGGAGCAAAGCAGTTATCAGGTACAGGAAGAGGCTGAAGAATCCTGACTCTGAAGTTGAAAGGAAGAGGTCTTAAACCAGGAAATGTTGATGATTTGAAGAAGATGAAAGAGGCAAGACATGGATTCTCCCTTAACGCTTCCTGAAAGAAGAAAACTCTATAAACACTTTGACTTTAGCCCAGGAAAAGTGATTCCATATGTATCAATTCCATTACTATAAGATGATATATTCACATTACTTAGGTCACAAAATTTGTGGTAATGTATGATTATGAAAGTAGGTAAATGATACAAGTCATATGACTATGTTGTATGTGCTTTAAGTTGTAACATTTTTGGCCTTTGACAGTCACCAAACTTTCTGTACATTTTTTCATGTAGGGCTGAAACATTGGAGAGGGTAGATAAAGAAAATACAGATTAATAAAATAGCAGCATAGCTCATAAAACTGCCTGTGTCTGAATTTAAAATCTGTTTTAGTGTAGCCAAACAACTGTATGTTGTTACTCAATTTCTCTATGTTTTAGTCAATATAGGTGAATTGATGACAATTATCCCTACTTCATGGCCTTGTTTGGAATGTAAGTGAGATAATCTATGTAAAATATTTAGCATTAACTGGATACATAGGAGCTGCTCAAGAAAATTTATGTAATTTTTTTTTCTTCCACTGACTATTTGTATTTTTTGAGTTTAAAACTCTTATTTCAGAAGAAATAACTATAGAAGAGATGCCCCTGCACAAAGCCAGGAGCAAGAAAAGGAAAAGGTTAAAGCACAAACTATATATGAGAGACAACTAATTGATGTCACTGTGTTGATAGGTGTGTGTAATATTATTACACACTTGTGTTAGGTGGAAGAGATTGGAAAATAGAAGGTATCTTAATGTCCAAAGGTAGAGAAAGTATGAAACTTATAGGCAAGAAGTATACAGGGAAGTTTAGATGATAAACGTAAGCTTGACGGATTTCTTAGATTGCTTCCCTGGACAAAAACATGAAGACATCTCCTTTGTCAGTGAGTATATTTATGTGTTTCAAATTTCTAAGTATGTTAATCACAACACAGCAGTTAAGCATAAATCTAACCAACTTTGCTTTATAAATAGTAAACAAAGGAAGTGCACACTGTTTAAATACATTTTTTACTACATGATGTCTCTAAAAAATATTTGCCTCAGTATTAAAATCAGTGAAATGAAAACCGTGGGCTATATACCAATTTGTACTCCGATCTATTTCCTTCCAAGAACTGTACTGCTTCCCATGATCCCATATGAATGTTTTACCATGTTTTAGAAGCACAAGGGTTTCAATGAAGAATTCTGTTTTCCTAAACTCTTTAGGACAACTGGCCTTATGCTATTAATACAATAAAAGGACTCATATTCAGTGTTTGTCAATAACTATACTTATTAAATTTTTCAGATACTTGGTTAAGAGTTATTTAATTATAAAAAGAGAATGAATTACGGAGCAATTGCATTTAAAAATAAGCTCTGATGAGGAGAACCAGAGTCACACAGTTGGAGACAGAGAGATTATTCTGAGCCTATTCCTGGCCGTTCTCAAGTCTGCTGAAAGGGGCTTGAGCCCATGTACTCCTTTAGACTTTGACCAGGAAAGAAAAAATCAGAGTAAGAAGGCAACTTCAAAGAGAAGGTGGATAATTAGCTTTCTCTGTTTTGAATGAAAGAAACCCAGACACTATAAATGCAAAGGAAAAGGCTCATTTTTATATGCAGTAGGAATTTGGGTTGTACTTGGCTGTGAAGATCAGACACTGAGAACACGAGAACACAAGAGGCAGAAATCATTTCTTTGAATGTACACAATATTTATGGTAAAAAGGCCACTTTCAGTTAGGCACATAACTGACAAATAAAAATACCAGGATGTTTCTGGTGTAATAATAATTAGTAAAAATGCCAATCTTTCCAGGCTGTTTCTCCTTTCCATGCCACATACAGTACCTTCAGGTTTGCAGCGCTTTAGTTTTGACTTTAATTTGAAGTTCTTATCAAGTCTCATAAAAATCTCCAGGGTCCTTTTAACTTCTTATGATTCCACATAATGTGTTTATCCTGAATTAGATCTTGTGGGGCAGATAGAATTATTGGGTTTGTTTTTTTTCTCCAATCACTGTATTTAACCATGAGTATGTTCATTTCTGCCACTAAATATCTTAGAGAGATGTTCTTAACCTTTTTTAAATTCTGAAAAGTGTAACCCAGATTATTCCAGGCTACAATTTCAATGTCAAATCTATTTTACAGCTTTTCTCTCTTTGAGTTAGCTCTGGAAGTTGTCATCTTTTGTCGTTGTATTCTTTTCCGAGGTCCCCAGTGTATGTGATGTCAGAGCGTGCATAAACGGGTGGATTGCTGCAGAGGCTCAGAATAAAGCCCACTGCTGTGGAGCTGCCAGAACAGGAAAGAATCTTCTGGATAACCTGTTCTGATATTGTCATCTGCTCTTTCTCAGATCTCCTTGCATAAGAGACACTGTCTTCGGCAGACACTAGAAAGACTGTGTAATCTGTGTTGCCTTTCATAGAAACCTCTTAATCTGAAGACAGGCCTTTATACTTACGTGCCAGATAGAAGGATGCACACTAGCTTTCTGTTGCTGTGCACTGCAGTCAAAGTTTCTGTTTCTCCTGATAAGCAGTCAGAGATGGCAGATCGAGGAGGCTGATGCCTAAGTGGTCCTGATGGTGGAAATGAAACAACAGCCTCCTGACTTTTGGCAACTTTCTGGCTGTGTAAATGGTTCCCTAGGAGGTATGAACCTTCGCTCATGCTGTTGATACCGAATGAAGCTCTGTCTTTTCAGAGGCACAGTGTGAGAAATTATCACTTGAAAAAAGTGCAAAGTGAATCTGGGAGAAGTATGAGGTGAAAGGATCTTCTGAGAAGGACAGACCTGGATTCAAAGATTTGCTCCTTCATCTTCTAGTTATGATCACCAGGTAAGCTACCCACCCAGAACCTCAATTTTTCCATGTGCCTCCAGTGGAGCTGGTGAGACACTGATGTAGTAGCATCCATGAAAATGTAAACATATTATCTAGCAATGCTTATATTATCTAGAGCTTCTTCCCCTACGAGTCTTCCCACTTTCCTTCACAGTTCCATCTGCCCTCAGCCTGCTTTCTCTCTAAATTTCCTAAAGGAGTTATTCTGTATTTTGTTTTCCTCAGGCTTATTCTGTGCCAACTAAAACTATCTGAGCAGAACAAAGGGGATGTTGAGCATTTAAATCTCAGCTCCCATCTTCCCATAAACAACCATGTAGTGCATATTCATTTAAAATTGTTTTCCTGCTATTTTCAAAAGCAAATCTTATTCCTAACCCACTAAGCACCTATACATTTAATTTATCCCTCTCTTCCAACCTGTAAAATAACATTTCCTTTGGTCTTTCATCTTTGTCAGCAATATCCTACAACGTCATATCTTTTTAAAGAAGCATTATAAAAAATTGTGTATGGTGTTTTAATTCTTGAATCTTTCCTTATTTGAAGGTTGATTTCTCATTCTGCTACCTCATTGAAATGCATCATTTATCAGAGGCAGGATAAATGTAATGTTTCCAAAACTCTGTTAATTCTGATGATCTGATTAGCTTCTCTTCCTCTCCACTTGGTTTGGGGAAGAGACCGAGAGAGGGTGAGAGGAGAGAGAGCAAGAGAGAGACAGACGGAGACAGAGACAGAGAGAAACACAGAGGCACAGAGACAGAGAGAGAGCCCCACTCTTCAATGATCATTGATGAATATAGTAACATGCACTCAATTTTCTAGGCTGAAAACTTGGAATTACCTTTACTTCCTCTTCCTTATTCCCTGGCCTTCACTCTAATCCAATCCATCAACTGTTTATTCATGTGTACCTCTCAAGTATAAGTTCTGCTGTTGTCTTCTCTCACTTAACCTCTATTGTAATAGATTCCAATCAGCATCCCTATATTTCTTGTTGGTCTATTTTCTGTCACTATAACAAACCCCTGAAATAATCAAATTATGCAGAGAAAAGATTTATTTGGGCTGAGAGTTTTAAAAGTTCTAGCCATGATTGCTTGGTCCAGGTGCTTTTGGTACTGTGGTTGGGCAGCCCATCCTAATGGGAACACCTGGCAGAGCAAGAGAGAGAAAGAAGGGAGGAGGGTCTCACTCCTCACTTGAAGGGAAGGTCACTATGATTTGATCGACATGGAGCCCCACCTCTGAAAGATCTCAGTGCTGCATGACAGAGTCTCCCAAGGACCACACTTTTAACATAAGGCCCTTCAGGGACAATCATGCTCTAAATACAGCATTTCTACTTCTCAACCTTTTCCCAACTCCTCTGCTCTCACTGAATTTACTTTTCTTTTAGGATGCAATCGAGTCATCATACCATGCTATCTCTTTTGTAGCCCTTGAATCATTAGAGACTCTGAATGTCACATTCTTTCAGGCTTCTATAATTTACCACTGTCCTTTTCCCTCCTGATGTGATTTTTGCGGTCAAAATAAACCTCCTTTTCCTTTAAATCCAGAATAGAGTAATGACTTAATTTAGTCACGAAAGTGATGGATTTGCCGCTGCTGCTCTTCGGTCGCAGAGTCTTGTCTATGCTGCGTATCTCCCTTGGAGCCCTGTTGATATGGTGAGTGAACCTGGTGCCGTCTTCTGCTGGAGGATGAGAGAGTACATGCAGCCGAGATTAGCAATCCCAAGGGGGGCTTTCCTGGCTAGCAAGGAAACTGAACAGTTGAACGCAGTCGTGTGGAGGCATTCATTAGCTGAATCCGGCCCTAACAGAAATGATCAGCTGATCCATGTGCAAGTCTTTCCTGCCTCAAACCATTACATTTTGCATTATTTGTCATGAAGATAAATAGTTTAACTGATGCACCTACTTCAGGCAAGGAATACGTCAAATTCATATTGATGATGACAACTGTCCTACTGACTACTACACATACCATACGTAGTCATTTTTATTTAACATTTGGATGTTAATATTTTCTTGGCAAATATTTCCTACTTCTGAAGTCTTACTGTTTTCAATCACTGCAAAATACAACTTTTTGGATGATATTATCTTCTGTTTTCATTAATTTTCACTTGTTTAAGGTTAGGACCATCTCTCTTGAAAATAATATGAGCTGTCACCATGGTTTCAAACACTCTTTTCTGTTATTAAGTCTATCATCGGCATCTCCTAGCTACTTTTTGCTCTACAAACCTGTAAAACATATTTGATGTCTTGCCTTGTATTTATCTTGTCTCCTTCAAAAATCTTATTTCCGTTTATTTTTCCTCCGGTAATGTTGCGGTAAGCAAGATAATGAATCTATTCCACCTTTCCCTTTTATTGATCTCTTCCCTTACACTGTGAACACAAATCATTCCATTCTCTTTGAATTTGCCTGCTAAGAGATGAGATCCTCTAATGCCCCTTAAAAATGTAACTTCAATGAAAATATTTATCTCATTCAAAATACTTGAGATCTGATTTTTATCTTTTAGCTATTTCAGCTCTCTTGTGAATTTTGTGTTAGTGGTATTAGCTGAGTGCTTCCTTGCAGCTGCATCACTCAGACTCTATTCCCCAATCCATCTCATGACTCTGCTCTAAGGCTCACACTCAATTACGAAAAAGGAAAGCTACCTTGCACAGCTACAATCTGTGTATGCAGAGTCAGGTTTATAAGAATTAAGGAGTCAGGTAGCATTGACAACGTCCAATATAAAGTAAGGGGAAAAGCCTGCAGGCATAGTGGTCCATATTGTCATTCCTTATCAAAATTGTTCATATTTCACCCTTGCTGGAGTCACATTAAGTGCAGCATAAGTCATATATTTCAGTCAGCACATACCACAACAATGGTAAGAACTCATAGTCTGTGGTCTTCATGGTGTCTAGAAAAATGAGAGAACATTACTCAACTAGTCTTTGCTCACATAGCTAAGAGATCAGGCACAAGAAAGGACAGTTTGGATGCTACAGCGTTTAGTCAGTTGGATAAAAGAATATTGAGAGGAACAAAGATTCTATAGATAATTAAACTGGCTCTTTGCTGAGGAAAACCTAAACATAATTGCTAGCATGGCATCTTTCCAACAAGAGAAATAATGTCTGTAAGTTCTGAGTCCCAGAGGCAGAGGGAAAGATAGCTCTTGATCCTGATTACCAGGTCATTATGATAGAAGATACTATGGAGATTTTGGATGAAAGATGACTAGAGGCTGTTCTAATTCTTTTCAACTGATGGCATTATCAATAAAGATCTTACAGCCTGACTTTTTTAGTTATGCAGTGGACAACAGATTGGGTGGGGGTAGCAGGAGGTAGAGGTTTGCTGGAACGGGTTAGATGCATATTATTTTAAGAAGTAAATTATTATAAATAATGTTATTGTGACAATACAACAGAGTTGAGCAATATTTTGACATACTTGTTTGTCATTGCTACATAAGTACGAAAAGGAAATAATACATTCAACAGAGTATATTAAAATTCTGAGACAGAAATGTGAATTAAAATTGAATTTATACAAATAAAATCTATCTCCATTATATTATGATTATGAAAGAGTTTAAGTTAAATTCTACGAAGAGGAAATAGTAAGAGATTGTTTGGTTCTTGGAAAGTGAAACCTTTTGGTGCCTCTGAACATGTGCCTCACTGAAATTATCACCGCACTCCATCCCAGTCAGCATTGCTCAAACAGTGTCTCCAGGTGGATGTACCTGAGAGACACACACCAGAAGTCTTTGACATTCAGGCAAATCTAAGGTCATCCTGCCAGCCTTAGAAATGTAGTATGTATCATGATTTAATTGAAAAAACTAATAAAAATAATTATAAATGACATATTCAAGGCTACACAAGGTATCTCAAAGACATTTTAGAAATATGAGGTGATGCATTGATATGATTTAGACTAGTCAAGTGGTCTTCTGTACATATGAAGTAGCATAATTAATGTGAACTATGACCTATGCTGCCTTAATTTTATAAAGTGACCTTAGTTCTAATAGAGAAGTTTGATTTAGATACTAGGTTTTGGCAAAATGACTTTTAAAAGCACTGGGATCAATTGTTGTGATCATGGTAGTTCACACACAGTATTAGAAGACTCTACCCTTTCTTGGCTGATTATTGATGATTTGGTCTCTAAGTTTTTCCGTGTGTTTAAAAGGCGGTAATTTGTTATTTATTTTCACTTTTGTAGAAGTAGACAAAGTAGTAGAACCTGACAGTTACATCTAAATTCTGGTGAACAAAAATACTCCAGTTGTTTATATTGGCATAGGATCGTGCTAATATAAGTTAATTATTTGGGTTACAAACAAAAATTATTTTTACTTTGGAAAGCTTACCAAGAACTCTTGCATCTTTTCTATCATATGTACCTATATAGCTTATATCCCTGGGAAAGAATGAATAGGTGCTAATACTAATCTTTAAATGGGAGCCAAGAAATTATCTAATTTGTTAAAATCCATGAGTGATTAAAGCAAATATCTAAGTAGAAGCATTTATAGTTTCTGCAGATGAGTATAACAATGTTTCAAATATTCAAGTTTTACATCTGTGATATTAATGAAGGTTTGCTAAATATACATCTTATAAAATCATTCTCAATCACTATGTTCTAAAACAAGGCATCTTTTTATGCCAATTAAAATAGCTTCATTCTCTGGGTCATCATTATTTTAAAGTGTATTCCACTTTAAGGAAATTGATATAAGCATATACATTTCAGAATAATTGTTCACATCTTTAAAAGGTGTTTCACAAAAGATTCATGAGCACATTCCTTGAAATAACATGCTCTCTCAGCACACCTAAGTGCTAGTTTACACATCATTAGCTGCTTGACAGAGAGGAAAAGGTTGGGAACGGAGGAGAAAATATCAGAACTAATGTAATGGAGTCACTAATAATTGAATAGAAAAACAAAATTTAACCAAAATTCATAAAGTAATTCATTGAAGAAGAATGTTTTTACTGCCTGGACAAATTGAAAGCCACATCTCTGGTTTAGAGTGAAATAAGCCTTCAATTTATCCTATTAAAATAATTTAAGAATTATTTGTAAATTTCCTTAGTTATCATCAAGTCAGAATAAAAGGTAGTTATAATTTTTTTCATTGTCTAATTATTAGCAGCATTAAATTGAGAGGTATGAGTTATTATAGATGCCTATGGCAACTTAATACTCTTACAATCACAGGGCTGGGAAATACAGATCAATAGCACACAGTGGCTGTAATCAACATGCAGATTAATGAACAGGACCATATCCACCAGGGAACACTAGAACAAAGACCAGTTGAGCATTTTAATTGCTAAGTTGCTGCTCAGTCTCAATTCCCCATCAATCTCCTTCCATTATGACCATTGATGCATTGCAGACATTAAGAGGAAAACAATAACATAATGATTCGTAAGTGCTAGGGTGCAAATGAATAGTTAGCTCTGGGAAAGTCGTGGCTCTGATTATTTCGTGGTTCAGACTACCTAAAAGATCTGACACATTATTTCTAATTTTCATTGTTCCCTGGACCTGACCTGCCTATATTTAATAAGATGCTTTTAATGGAACTAATAGCACAGCAAAAGGTTAGTTGAACAATCTTTTTTCTCACTGTCTCAGCTTAGGTTTGAATTGTTCCCTTAGTAGAAAATCACAACCGAAGGAATTAGTATTGCAGAGACCATGAAATCATTTAAATATTATCATCTTATAATGGCAAGATTTTTTTCAAAGTATTATTATGTATTGTTGACAGAGTTAAACTAAGCAAGTTCAGTGGTTCTTGCCTTCCTTTTCTTGCATATTAAAAGCTTATTTTATATTTTTTATTATTATTTTATATCTTGAGGTTTCAAGTAAAATCTTCTAGAAGTTGACCTCCATGCCATCCATCAGAATGTTTCCTGACCTGGATAAAAAGTGTCTATAGTTTCTGTAGAAATGTATAATGATGATTATGATACAGGCTCAGTGTGGTACTCAAGAATTTACATATACTCTAATCCTTGTACTTTAAAAGTAAATAATAGCATTGTTTATTTTACAGATTAACCAAATCCAGCTTGATGAAACACATCCCATGAGGGGTGAAGGGTGAGGCTAGGATTCAGACATCAATTGTTCACAGTCACTTTGTGGCACTTTCTCAGATGGAGAGTAAGCACTAAATCTGGAGTTGATTTCTTCTACCTGTTCTTAAGTCAATGAACTTAAAAGCATTTTCATTTTCTTTCTAAGTATACATGACACAGAGTATTAATCCACTACTTTCTGGGTTGGCTTGGAGACAGGGAGTGGCTCCCAGCACTTTAGAGGATGACATCTCTTTAAACTTCTTGAAGTTAACATCCCCTAAGTATACTTCCTTCCTGGATGGACTTTCTGTACAAGCTCTTTCAGTTTTATGAGATCTACTAAATGTCCATTTTAGGATGTCAGAGAAAAATTATGGAGTCAGGATTTAGGCAAAGTTGTGTCTTGAATTATGTGGTGTTTATCTTTCACAGCATCCTTTCATTATGATTTTTAAAATTTGATATTCACTACAGCCTTGTCAAGAGATTGATACAGATATTATCCTTCATTTGCAAATTTGGAAGCTGAGAGTCACAGAACTGAAATAAGTGTCCAAGGTTTCAAACAAAATTCATCTGAGTCTGACTCTGGTGCTCTTTTGGCTTCTTGTAAGTCAGTTGGACACAGCACTAACTGAGCAACAGAAAAGAAACTACCACAAATGACCACTCTTGGATTTATCCTGGTAGAAAGACCTTCTTTCTGATGTTTGTATTTCTCCAAGAAATTAGTATGGAATCTTAAGTTTGTGATAAGCTTCCTTACCAGAAATTTCCTGTATTAAAACCAGGATATGTTTGCATACTTGATGCTGATGTTGAAGCTAAACCTTGCAAAGCTGTAGGGATCCAGCGCAGAGATGACAAGTCGGGAGACTGACACTGCAGCCTGGCCCTGTCGCACAGGCTCTCAGTCCCTAGAGCAGCACCTGGCACTTCCTCGATGTTGCATTCCTCATCTATAAACTGTGTTCTTTGAAATCATGAGCTCTGACCAAGTCACCATGTAATTTCAAATTATAGGGCCAGACATGAATTCTTCTTTTTGCTACTCACTAGTCTTTCCATCCATATTTTCTTTTTATTCTCTAGAAAGTAGATCCTAAGTTACATGTATACTAGTTTGAGATTAACACATATTTTAGGATATTATTTGGATCTGTGAAAATATGATATCCTTCAGGGTGCTCCACTCCTTAAAATGAATACTTATCCATATAAAATGCATCATAGTATTGCCATATTTGCAGTCTAATCTTTGATCAGAAAGTCATTGAACTGTGAATACCGTGCCACATATCTTCAGCTCATGGAATCGGAGTTTTAGGTTATTTTCCTGCTTGGATATATATTTATTCCTATATGATTGTTTTTAACCTCAGAGTTTCTCTCCTTTGCTAGCATGTGCTCTACCTTCAATTAAGAGACAGCTGTGAATTTAATTAATGTGCTATTGACTCCCACCCTTTTTCCAGGTCATTAATGAGAAGGTTAAGTCAGAATAGACCAGGCTTTATCCTGAGTCCCAGAGGGACCTTTGGAAAAACCTTCTGCATTGCATTTCTATCCATGGGCATTACTGCTGTTGTTGTGTTGCAAAAAATATATTTTGGAAACATAGCATTTCTGACATTAAAGAAATATTGTGATTTTACTAAGGTCACATATTATGTCTCCTTTTCAGATATCTCTTCTCTGAGAGAGGCAGCACTCTGCAGTTTGGAGAAATGTGTGCTTTGGAATACATCTGTGCACTGGCATCTGAGGTGGAGGGAGCAAGCATTTGATGTTACAACACCCAACATTCTATAAAAAGCACAAACTCATAGAATGTGGGACAGGTGAGGTCCCACAGTGGACATGTGGGAGACATAAAGAAACTCTGACCATGGGCATGTCTAATAAGCAATGAACCATTAAAGTTTATGTTGTTATCGATTTCCTATGTCAGCTCCATAGGTATTTTATAAAGTCTTGATACTCTAGGTGTTAAAGTGCCTGCCTAGCACTCAAGAGGCCCTTAGCTCAATTTTCAGTACCAACAAACAATAGCAAAAAATGCCTAAATTTATTTTATTTGTATTTGTGTTTATATTTAATAACACACACACATGCAGCATTGATATAAATACTGACCAAAATTGACTTTGAGGACAATTAGCCACTATGTCAGTCAACTTCTTAGATCAGAAGAGCAAAATAAATTACTTTCAAAACTATAGGACTGCAAAGTGCAGATTTTTCTTTTTTAAAACATAACTGAACATTTTAGATATGGAAACTAAATCTATATCTTAAAAATTAGAGGGTGATATTTTTCCTTTTAGTTATATTGCTTGGACTACTGCACAACTCTACTATAACTTGCAACAATATGAAGGTTGAGTGCAAGCAATGTAGACTTTCACAAGTACCGGTGCCTACACAGGATATGTAAAACAGTCTTTGAAAGAGTGCTGGGGGGGGCTTCAGCAAATGCAGGATTCACAGGGCTTATGGCAGCATGAGCAGACACAGGGAAGAAGAGACCACACCACAAGAAAATCCTCTCCTGAAGGCACAATGGAGTCACAGTGACATTCTAGTTCATGCATTCTAAGAGAATACATATAACCAGGGATTTTCTTCTCCAACTGTCTTCACTTTCTAATAATTTTAAGGATCATTCAAACAAAGGAAAGTATCTCATCCTCACCTCCAAGGGCAGTATCTAGCATAAAAGGTAGTATTAATTTTCTTGGACATCTGTGATAACATGCTACAAAATAAACGGATTACAACAGAAATGGATTCTGTCACAGGTGAGATGGATGAAATCAAGGTATTGGTTGGACTAGAACCTCTCCAAAAAATGGTCAAGAGGATACTTCTTGCATCTACTTCCTTCTTTTGGCTCTAGATGTTCCTTGGACTGTGGCTACTTAACTCCAGTCCTGGCCTGGCTTTAATTTAATTACATTTGCAAAGACTTCTATGCAAATAAGGTCACATTCACAGGTTTGTGGATCAATTAGTGGATTTATTTGTGGGGAATTACCATTCAATTCTCTATTGGTAGCTAAGTCAGAGAGTGAATAAAAACCTCTTGTAGCTATTTTTGCATCTAAGGATCAGAAGTTTAAACCAAAAAATTATTGCTAGGACAAGACTTATATCATATAATTTAAAAGATCTATATTTCTCAGAAATTATTCACTGTTGATCCCAATGAATCAGATTTATAATTTATCTTAATTGAATGGTGTATTCTCCCAACTCAGTAGGTAAAACATTACACTTAGGCAGAATTTCACCATAGAGAAATCACTGATATAAAATTCTGTCACTGGGGCCACCTGTTGTCTTAACTTTCTTCTTTTTTCCTTCAGATTTCTAAGTAGGGAAAATCTAAAGAGCCGGCCTTTTGCTCCATGTTGAAAATGAGAGAATGAGAAATACTCAGGCGCAGCAGGTCAAGGAATGATGCAGAACACACCTTCTCCAGTGGAGGGCGCAATAGGTGCGCACAGAGACATAGATAAAGACAATGAGACAAGCATAGAACACATTAAAAGGCAACGCAACAAAAAGAAGAAAACTAGTATAGCTTACAAAGGGAAAACAGGGCTCACCTTTGAAAACTGCCTCTGGAAATTTTCTGGAATTTAGATTTATATAGTTTAACAAATGTATGTGTATATATTCACAGGGAGGCACATACATATCCACGCATCACCCCCCCCCCCTTGTGAAAAGCATGGAAAAGTGATTGGAATGGCAATGATTAACAAAAGTAGACAATAGTCCTGCAATATTCAAAACGGAAAGTTGGAAAACAGGAATAGAGTGTATTTAGGAAAAATAGGTTCAAATAAGAAGTCATGTACAGTAAAGGTAAAGGGAGAGGGAGTGCACTTGTGAACAACATAGTTAAGATGTAGCGGGTGCCTCACAGTCTCACTATAATTTCAGAAATTAAAACTTAGAAGTAGTTAAAAGAGAGTAAATAGAACTAAGGAAAAAAACTTAAAGGGCAATCTAAAAAGGGCACGAAATCATTAAAAAATATAACCAGGAGCCAGGCATTGTGACCATGCTTATAATTTCAGCATTCTGGGAAGCCAAAGCAAGAGAAAATGCAGTTTGAGCCCAGCCTAGGCAACTTAGCAACTTTATGGGAGCCTGTTTTAAAATACAACAAAAGTAGCAATAATAGTATTAGTAATACACACTGCTGGGTATGCATCTCAGTGTGAAGGCTGTTGGCTGCATCTCTAGTACCTACCTCAAAAAGCAAAACAAAGGAAAACAGGACAAAACAAAACAAAGAGAACAACAAATTAGGTATAGGAAAATGCTACATCAATGCTCCGAGCAACTGAACAAGGAATGAAGGAGAAGGTTTACCAGGCAAATCAGATAAGAGAAGAAAATGACAGTTCTACAAATAGCAACAAAGAAGAACAACCATCGAGCACATGCAGCATAGGGTGAAGAAGCAGACATTACTTGGCTTGAAATGACAAACTTGTATTCTTCACAGGTCTGGAGATCGATGATCTGGGAATGGGACGGCAGGATGTTTGTACTCTTGGTACAATCCCTCCTTGGTCCTGACCTCACCCAGCTGACCTTGGTATGTGCACACAGAGAGGAAGACACTAATTCCACTTATGAGGGCTTCACCTTCATAACCTGGTTACTCCCCAAAGGGCCCACCTCCAAATGCATCACATCAGGGTTTAAATTCCAACATAAGAGGTTTTTTGTGCGGGGGGCATCAGTATTCAGGTCAGAGGACTGACCTTTAACCACAAAGTAATAATGAAGATGACAGTGTCATACTCAATGTTTTATCATTACATTAACAGTAAGTTCTGAAAACCCTTTCATATCCTACTACGTTTTGTGTTAACCCCATTGCACTTGCATATATTTTCTCACATGTTCCTTCTCTGCTGTTCTTTATTTCCTGTCCTGCACACCTAACTCTTTGTGCTACATATGTAGCAAAATATGTGTCTTTTCTGCTCACATTGGCTTTTTAAAGTCTGAAAATATGGAGCCTTAAGTAGGAAGAAAGCAGAGTGGAATAGTTTATCACAAAGACAGCTAACTCAAATCATTTATATTTTCTCTGTGTATGTGTGCAAGTGCCTCTGTGTCAAAAAATAAATGAATAAGCACACTACTCTGTTAAACACAAATGGAAAATCATTTAAGTAAAAATTGGCTTAAAATCTGTTTGCGAATGTGAGGGTACATATTATGCTTCTCTGCTCACAATAAACACGATTCAGTCAGCTCAATTAGGTTATCAAATACAGGGGCATCCCTAAGGTATCTCAATACAAGCAGCAGCATTTCTTGAATACTTAAATCCTAAGAATAACTCAATAATAATCATGGTATTCACACTCTCTAATCTACCGTGCGCTGGAAATTTGCCATCAGTGCTATAGCAGAGAAAAAGACTCTGGACTCGCAGACGTTACCACATTTGCAATATGTACTGCCTACAACTCCATTTCCTTCTCTTTGCTCGGGGCTGGTGAATTTTCAGAATCTGCTATTTGTTTTAAGAAAAACTTCAGAGTGTACCAAGAGGAAAGGTGTAGCATCTATCCTGCTCATAATTTATTAGAAGTCTTGGCATAAAGGAGGCTTTAATGTATATGTGATAAATAAATAACTACATGTGTACTATCTGAAAGAAAAAAATTTAATTTTAAATTTAAAATAGTTATTTTTCACGTGTTGACATTTATTGCCCTTTGCTTCTTAAAATCTTCTCTCTCTTGTCTTTTAATCATGTATTTTCACTTTTATTGAAGTTAAGATTTTATTTTTCTGCTTCTCAAAATTGTTTGAGAGCCCGTAAGGTTTTTACCTCCATATTTGCCTTTTCAGCCTATAACTTTATTTTTGTTATCAGTTATTATAATATTCTAATACTTTTAACAGGACCATGTTTAAAATTAGCTTACTGAACACTTTTTAATTCTATGTGTACCTTGGTTTTATTCTTTAGTAACTTTTTCCTTTTTATTATTAAAATAATCGTAAATAAGTGGTTTAATACATATATTAATTTCTTGGTCATTACCTTCCTGTATTCCCTTACCAATAGAATAAGGAAGGCGATATTTCCCTTGTAATTTTTCTATCATTTCCATATACGCTACCTAGGGAGTGTTTGGCTGAAACTCAGATCACAAGTGATTAGTATTCTTTTGTATTAAATATTTTAGAAAGTGATGCTAATTTCTGACTTCAAGAAAGAGTTTCCCCAGGCATGCAAAAGCAATTAAAAAACCACATAGTTGAGTGATCTTGAGTTTCATGATAGGAGTTTTTATGTTGGAGAAATATAGAAATTTGAACCTAATGCATATTTGGGAATGGTTGTCATATTCATCGTAAAAGCAGGCCTTTAGGAATTCCCAGATGGAATCTTCTTCAGTGTGTATTGTATTGTATTCTTCGGTGCATATTGTATTTTGTTCTTCAGTCCGTATTGTACTGTATTCTTCGGTATCAGTATGTATTGTCACATTATGTGCCTGGCTCTCCAGGACCTCACTTAACTGGCTCTTCTTGCATCCTCAGAAAATGGTAACTGGTGAGTTTACAATGCTACCCTGTCCCTTTAACCATCCTTGATATTACAAAAGCAGACCATTGAAGTGTTGCTGTCAGTTCTAAAATAACTTGGTCCTCAAGGACGTCTGTGCTTTCTACCACAATGTAAGCACGGAGAACAATGCAGAGAAACGGGGGACAAGGATGGAAAGTGTGTTCGCAGTTTCGCTCCCTGGCTTTTCATTTTGTTTTGTTTTCTGGCACTGGGAATTGAACTCAGTACTTCGTGTTTGCCAGGCAGGCACTGTATCACTGAGCTAAATCCCCAGTGCTCCCTGGTTTTTGTACTAGTTACTTATGGTAACAGACTGCTTCGAAACAAGATGATTTAATAAAGTAAAACCTCCAATAGCCTATAGATTGTGTGGACCCAGAATGCAAGCGGTTTTTAATCTGGATGTCTTCCAGAGTTTTTCATACCGCTACAATCAAGTTATGGTCTAAGGTTATGGCCCTCTATCTCGGTGTGCAAATGGCAGAAGATGTAATCCAAGGCCACTCATATGGCTGCTACGTTTATGCCCTTGTCATACGGATCTCTCCACAGGCTTACCTGCCTTCTCTAGACCTGCTTTCCCCAGAGGCAGGGCGTGAAGGGAGAACAAAGGAGTGAGAGGGTGAAAGGAAAAGAAGATCACAGTCTTCGTGTAACCTAATCTTGGAAGCTACATCTTACCACTCTTACTATATTTCATTCATTGGAAAAGAGTTAGCAGGGCCAGGCCATACGCACGAAGGAGGGTTACCCACGTGCATAGACACAAGGAAACGGACAGCAGCAAGTGCTATTGTAGCAATTACCGTGACAGTCTGCCCTCTGGTACCAGAGATGCGTGTCCTCCCCACGTCCGAGACAGGCAGCCCCTCCGAGATTCTCCACGGTCTCGTTCCACTACTACACGAGCTCAAAGCCCAGAAACTTTCTGTGCAGGTCGGGCTCAGGTGCAGACGCTAATTCTCAAATGTAGATTCTTGAGTGTCGCTCTTTTCTGTGAATCTGTAGAAATGCAAAATTAGATAGAACAATTATTTACTCTCACACAGCAAACACTTATGTCTCCTTATAGCAGCTGATTCCCCCTAACTAAAAACTGGGAGTGAGGGGAAGGTGGAGAAGGAGAGAGGGGGGGGGGAGGGAGGGAGAGAGAGAGGGAGGGAGGGAGAGAGAGAGAAAGCTTTCAAACCAGATGTCACAGCGTTTTGTAACTTAATATTGGAGACGGCATTGTATTATTTTATCATATTTTATGTATGAAAAGTGAGTCACAAAATCCAACCTACTCCCAAAGGGAAAGGATTGAAAAGACAGGAATCCTTGGAGACAGCAATTTTTAGAGACATTTTGGAGGATGTCTACCACTCCTCTAGAGGTCTGGCTGCATTTGTGTCCTGGATTACACTGAAACACTTCAGATTGATAAAAAAAATCCCACTATGCTTTTAAATTAGCTGAAATTGATTTCTGCTTCTTTAAACTAAGAAAGCTGTGTAAGTCTGATGTGTCTGTTCTTAACTGGATTTTTCTTATCTTTTCCTTGTATTTTTACAAAAGTCAGTCTTTCTTGGAGAACTAGTATAAGTTGAAAATTTCTCACTATCAGTAAGATTCTATCTATTTTTTTTTTTCCTTTCACAGTTCTAAATTATCTTCTCTTGGTAAAACCCACTGGATAGTTTCAGACTACTTAGTAGTTATCTTCTGAAGTATTTGAAATGGTTGAGTTCTACTTTCTCGTTGAAATACTTGATTTTTCTGGCTTGGATGATGTCACATTTCATTGTGAATTGACTTTTACCTGTTTAGTTTCTGGATACCCTTAATTTTCTTGTTCAACAAAATGCTATTCTTTTTTTTTTCTCTCATTATACAAAGTCTTTGAATGAGTATATCACATAATTTCCATGATCATTTGAATTTAAATTTAAATTTCCACTGCAGATTACCACCCATATTAATATTTTAACTATCTATTCAACATTTGCACATAATTTCTAACAAGTACTCATGAATTATCTTCTTATCACAATGACTACCCATTGTGCACATCTTGTGCATTATTTTGTGCTTCTCTTCTGGCTCATGGAAGAAAGGTAGGTTTCAGTCTTGATCCTATCTTCCTTGCCTAACTTCTGCTCCCTGGGCTCTGTTCCCAACTAATGCTGAATTTTTAAATTACCAGCTTTCTAAGACACGTTACCCCACCATTGGCATGCTATGGTTTAAAAAATAATAAATCTATCATGTATTTTTCTGTGAATGTAAAAGGTAGGCAAGAGTTGAGAATAGGGAATCTTGAGTGTCTTGTTTTCAGCCCTGGTTTATTTCCCTACCACCTAGTACTATGATGTTAAGCAGATTGCTATACCTGCCTTTGATTCAGTTTTATCTTATATAAAATAATATTACCTATCTCATTGAGCTTTTTAAACTTTAAAATGAGGTAATACAAATGAAGCATTTAGTATAATGTCATGCTTATAGTAAAGGTAAAGGGATGATTAGTTATTATCTATATTAATTGATGAGCATAATGACCTTCTAAGTGGAACATTTTTTTTACTCATAATCATTAGCCTAAAGTATTGTAAAGTTTAGTACAATAAAAATGCAGTTATACCCCTTCTTCCATATTCTTATTAAAACCTTGGAATTGTTATTAATTCTTTTTTGATCCAAAAATACTGAAAATACTTTACAACAACCTTCATGATCTCCTTCCAGCCTTCCAGCCATGAACCTTGCAAGCCTTTGAGAACCTCACAGTCTGTGCTGATTCACTCTTTTATTCTTGCGCAGTAACTACTATGTATTGGAGAAAGATGAGGTCTGGGCAATGTGGACAGAGCCCACATAGCACATCTACATTTCCTGGAGCTGTTCCTAGGATCTTGACTCTCAGTTCTCCAATCTGATCACACTTTCACTTCTGAGCTTTGCAAAGTAGGCTGCTGCCAAGCTTCCTGGTTCCATCTCTGTTATTTGGTGGTGTGAATCTCTTAATATCTTAGGTTTCAGATTAGACAAGCTTTTTAACCAGAAAGCCTGAGGTAACCTCAAACACTGGCTTATTCCTGTAATACACTGACATTAAGCTCCTGTTATATGTTAGCATTAATGCAATTAAAATTTTCTCCTTACTTTTTAGTTTTGCTGCTAGAATTTAAGCTTTTTGAAGACCAAGACCAAGGAATTGAATTCTTATTTATCATTCCATCTCCACCACTTAACACCTCGTACAAAATATGGTAGAATTTCAAGATGTATCTGTTGAACTTTTGGGCATGTTTCCACTGGAAGATGTTTGAGTTATGGATCTAGATGTTTAAGGGACTGTGGTCTTGCCTGGATAAATAATTTGGTCTTTTTACAAAGAGGTTAATAGACCACTTTGACTACAGAATCAAGGTATTTGCTTAAAAGTCATCTATTCTAATGCCATAGAATTAAAAGTTTCCTGTGGTAGTGGGGAGAGAGACGGATAACATAAAGTCATGAGCTACATTTCCTAGAGCTCTGATGACATAGGGCTCAAATGAATCAGTGCTTGTGGTTTAGTTAGCAGTTGTCACTTCAGCAGGACACAGACCATGCTGCTCTTCCCGACATCAGCTCCCTGGGTGTCTGGCATCAGAAGCTTCAGCACAGACTCCAGGAGACACCACCAGCAGCGACAGTGCCCCTAGTGAGAACTAGTGTGGAAAGAATCTTTCTTACATTGGCAGATACAGAAGACATCTGTGTAGCAAGCTGAGCCAGAAAAGAGAGAAATGATAGTCATCGCAGGGTAACCAGGAAGACTATTCTTCCTTCTCCTCTATTCCAGATGTATCTCCAGAAATATTTGGAAGGAGTTTTTGCATGAACAAAGAGGATAAATAGCAAGTGAGGAAAGAATAAAATAATTTTTATTGTTAACTATTAACTCGAATCTAAGGTTATCCCCATTTGTTACATGCACAGTATCAGCTTTTTACACACCTGTCTTTTTTGATACCTTCACAGATTTCCTTGCAATTATTAAAAATATCTTGTTTAGGGCTTGCGTATAGTATTGAGCTCATTGTACTGGTCAGTGTTTGTAGGGTTATGCTGCAATAACAAGTGGCTGAGAATTAGTCTGATTTAGATTATCTTTGATTTTATTTGTCAGTTTGCTATAGCTTTTCTTTGATTTTATCATCTACTTTGCCTTCATGCTGGTTTCCAGATACGTCCTTTTAAATGACATACTGCCCTTGCCACAGAGGAAAGAGTAAAGATGCAAAAGCTGACAATAATCCTAACACTCTTGCAAAAGTCTTGCTTTGTATGTAATTGGTCTAACTGGCACCACATGGAAGGAGCCTTCAGATCACCTCGCAATGAGTAGTAAGAGCTCCTCTTCTCACTGCACTGGGGGGAATATCTGAGAATAGTAATCTGGCAGCATTACTGAATGTATGTAAAAACCCCCTCAATTGTATCTGCCAAAGAGTTTCTTCTGCTCTCTTTATGTTCACTCTGACTGGTGCTGTCATACTTGGTCTCCCATTCACCATGCTACTTTCACACTTTGTTTTAATCGCTGATTACTTATAATGGGGCATTCTGATGACATGGCATCCTCTGAGACTTACCTACATAGCCACAAAACCACTTTCAATTAATTTCTTAATGTTTAAGGAATAAATTTAGTCATTTAAATATTACTGTAATATTCTCTTGCTGTTGGAACTATATCCCTTTGTATGAGATTTCCATGGATGTGTAAAACACACACATTTTCTGAAAACTCTGATAATCACAGTGGATTTCAGGGTACACTCATATACTCAACCAATTTATTTTGATTACAGACAGATTGATATATTTTAAATTATTATTTCATATCTCATTTTCTCAATTTAATTTATTAAAACTAGGGAATATTTTTCTTCCATAAAGTAAGGCACAGATAAAACTTTCAACTTTTCTGAGGAATTAAGATGATCAATAATTTAGTATGTCATCAAAAGTATGACACTCGATTAAGGGAAGATTTCTCAGTACTTCCACTTATATTTTTGTGCTTCTGATGCAAATAATTTTATCAACATTTATTTTCTTCTTTGAATATCTATTGAGCATCTTATTTTATTCAAGGAAAGTAAGAAAAATTTCCCATCAAACAATAAGAAAATGTATTGGCTCATATAAATGGAAATCCTCAATAGGACTAGATTTAGGGTAAACACAATAAACTTGTGATTATTTATTTTTTTTCTCCATGCTTTTGCTTTATCTTCAGAATGATAGCAAGGAGCCCAAACTTCATTTCCATGCACATTAACAACTGGAAAGAAAAAGCTGTTGCTACTTCTGAAGCCATTTCAGGAACAAGAGTAAAAAAATCTCTGAAGATCATCTGTCATTCCTTAACCAATTCCTGGTAAGGAGCGGGTCATTACCCTGATTCTGACATTGCCTGTAGACAGGAATTGGAGTCAACAATCCTTGTGGCACATGATTTCAAACACAAGGCATGGATACCTGAACAAAATCAGAGTTCACACGGTAAAGAGAAAAGAGTAATGCGAGTGCTGAGCAGCAGCCAACAATAGCAATTCTCAGCTCATTATACTCTGATTATGTTTACTTGTGTTTCATCATTATACAGATGATAAGGAGGAAATCCATCAATGTTTGTTAGCAGACGCTAACAAGAGAAAGACTGGTTTTCCTAAAAATGTTATTTTCTGATTCTTTGAAGGAGTTTGCCCTTGACAGACACTGTATTTCCTTCTTGACTCCAGTCTTAATTCTTGATAAGTTCAGTATCTGTATACATGGTTTTATAATGATATGCTTGCCTTGCTTTCCTTCCTTCCGTGACATTGTCCTGTGTGTATAGCTTCATCTGTCTTTCCTGTTGTCACAGCTTAGAACTGTTGTGACCTGCTCCCTTTTGCTACAGGACCTACATGATGCAACTTGTTAGTCAAATGTCATCACATAGTTTATTGTGACTTGCTGTGACCTGCCCCCCTTGTCCCCTTCCCAGGCTAAAAGTTTGCTTAAGCTATATGACTAAACTTGCGCCGTTCCCTGTTCTGTATGCGCCAATAGTGTTCCTAGCTGAAACTAGACCCCCACCCCTTAGTCTGTATCTGCTGATAGAATGAAGCTTGACCACCCTTGACCACCACCCCTTAGTCTGTATCTGCTGATAGAGTGACCACTAACTGAAACTAGACCCCCACCCCTTAGTCTGTATCTGCTGATAGAGTGACCCCTAACTGAAACTTGACCCCCACCTCTTAGTCTGTGTGTGTGCTGATAGAAGCCCCCAACTGAAATGTACCCCCACCCTAAGTTTGTGGTTTTTGTGGTTTGCAAGCTTAAAAACCCAGCCGTCCACTCACTCGTCGCTCTCCTTGCCTGCGTTGCACTGGAGACGC
>PVLD010007487.1:0-35078 GCA_004027595.1 Dinomys branickii | reverse complement strand
GAACTTGTCATCGCCAACCAGCAAACCTCATCCTTAATCTCAGTTTTAAACCTACTCCTCTCTCTCCTGTCACAATCCAACACTCTGTCCATTGTTTTGATGCTTCTTCATTCCTCTTTGTATGAGAGAGATAACGCTCCGCAGGCTTCTAATCCTCCGGCGCCCCTTCACTGTACTGCCTCGTATCTGCCTTCCTTATGCCTTTCCAGTACAACTGCATTGCTCTCATTTTACTCACTATATTGCATAATAGTATCAACTTTTGTGTTACTTTCACTTTGTTATACCTTTTTGGGCAAAGAAAAGCTCTAATTAAATGAAATTCTCCCCGCACTGCCTGCACTCATAGAGCTGGACCAGCTGACAGATAATATAGCTAACTCTCATGTTTGCAGTATTATGCTCAAATGAGTCTTCAATACTTCCTAGGTATCAGATTATGCTGATTCCTGGTCCATGAACCTTTGTCTTGTCTTGGATAATTTTTTATATCTTTGTTATTCCTCTTAAACCTCCACCTTCTCATTCCCTGTCCCTCTCAGCTCCTGACAGTGCTTCCTGTTTTCCTGAGAATTTTGGAATTCTTACCAGCGGAGAATTATTACTGAACTCCACCACCAAATCTAATATGGGTGTGTGGGTCCATGGACCGGGCCTTCTTCTGTGTTACTCTGGCTAGACTATCTTTGCTGCTGGCAAGTGCTAACATTTTCCCTCATGCAAACTCATTCTTGCTTGCTTTCTCAATGCCACTATTTCAATAAATCTCCCCATAGTCCATATCTTTTTATTCTTCCTCATAAGCTTACAAATTCTGTTGTTTTCCCAATTATGAAAAAAAAGTATCGATCCTATATGTCATGTTGATTTTTATCTCATCTCTGCTTCACTTTACAGCAAAAGTCTTCAAAAGTATTGTGCGTAGCTGCTGCCTCTGGCTTCTGACTCGCTTGAGTCTGTTTCAGTCAGGCCTTTGCCCCTCTCCACTGAAGTGGCTCTTGTCAAGATAACCAGGGACTTCCTATCATTAATGTCAGGTTGAAGGTTAATTCTCATTCTTCACCCTATTTCGCCTTTATTATTAATTTTATGTGGCACAGTTGACAACTCTCTCATCCTTTGAACATTATTTTTGCTGGTTTGCACGTGTTCCTGGTTTCATAATGGCTGCTCCTTTTTTGCTTTTTTTTTTTTTTTTTTTTACTTTCTCTGCTTCAAAAATTTAGAATTGCTCGGGGCTCACGTTTTTTAACTATCATATTTTATAAAATTGTGAACCTCCAAATGTATACGTCCTCTCCAACCTGCTTGAACCTGCTTGAATACTAGATAGATATACTCCACCATACTCAGCACCTACATACAGGTAAGATTAAAGTTAGGGAAGAAAAGCAAGGAATGGGGCTGAGGAATGAAATTAAAATAAATGCCACATCCCTATCATCCCTTATCACAGCTAAAACAACAGCAACAAAAACTCAGTGTCCTTAATGTGCTTGGATATTTTCTGAGGAACCAGCTCTAATTTGAAAATTAGGAATGGTGTTGGGGAGAAATTGATAACCATACTCTTAAAGTGTGTATCTGATAACTGGGCCTTGGAAATTTTTCTGAGATAGTCTGTGTACTAAGGGCATCCAGGTGTCTATCAGGTTAAAATGTCAGCCTTAATAGAGCCTCTCGTGCCTGTTCATACCAGTTTATGAAGTGGGATGTGAAGAATGATCTTCTAGGGGCAGTGCTGACTTTTCGTAAAGAATCTGAAACTCAAAAAGGATGCTGAGGAAAAGCCCTTAAAACAATACATGGAATATTTTATTCGAAAGATGTGGAATATTTTGTTTGAAAGTATTACACACATCCGGTGTTTTGTGAGCATTTTAGAATAGTAGACAGTAACTCTATGCAGTACACAGCTATACATTTCTGTTTTAATAAAGGTTGACATAATTTCTTGGAACACGGGAATGTGTCAAGAAAGAAAGGAAGTGTACTGTGCACATGATAGATTTAATTAAGTGATCGATTTACATTTATAAACAGTAACCAGACTGCATTGAGAATGCTACTAGAAACTGCACTTGGGTTCCTGGTTGAGTTTATTTTAAGTAATAACTAGAAACTTTGGAAGGGAAAGAGTCTAAAACCATATATGCTTCAATAACAGGATGTCTGACCACAAAGTGGCTAATGCAAGTAGATACTGAGGTTACATGTCATGTTTGTGAGTGTCCATCACTTGGAATGTCTTGGCATATGTGCAAGACTTGAGCATTTTTCGATTAGAAATTCTGTGGATTACGATGTGAAAAATCATGTGTCATTAAAGAAAATTGCTGTGTGAACTATTTGTAATGAAGAGACCTTCAGGATCCAGGATAGTCCAGAATGTTCCTCAATTTCTTACTGTTTGTAAAATAAATTTTGGGAAAGGAGAAGGCAGAGAAAACACTCCTAAAACACAAGCGTCTTGGTTAGTTTTCTCTTGTTGTTGAGACAAAATCCCCAACACCCAAAATGAAGGAAGGAAAGCTTACTGTTTGTGGAGGTTTCAGTCCATACTTGGCTGGCTCAGAGGCAGAGTGGGTCATGGCAGAGGGCGAACGTTCATGGCGGCAGAACAAAGCAAAACCACAAGAGCAAGGGGGAGGAAGGGCAGCCAGCAGTTTTTTTCTATCCTACACTGTAAACAGGCTCCCCCCACCCAGGGGGCGTGTAGCATTCAGATAATCTCCATGCCCTCCTCTTCCACAGGCTCGGGATGTATACAAAGTAAGCACCCTGGCTTCCTGCTGAGTCACTCAGCCAAACCTCTAGACTCCCCAAGTTGACACAATGTATCATCCATAAGGAAGGAAAGAGCAAAGTTGTAAATTTGGAACAGAAGGCAACAATTCAGATGAAGGAAGCTGACAGAAATGCCAGAATAATTTCTGCTTCCTGAGTCCAGTCACATATAGGCAGAGGTTCAGGGGAGGGAGTGGCCAGGTAACCCACCAGGAGTGGGAAGCCACCCTGAAGATTTGGGGAGACTGGGCCAGAGGTCAGGGTCACTTTCTGGCTTCCAGCTGGCACAGTTGATTAATTCTTAGGGCAAACAGAGCAGTTGCATCCGTCACTATAGTCTTGAAGTCTTAATACATAGGTTCTCAAGGTGAGTTTGAGAGTAGATTCAGAGATAACATACAGACAAGTTCTGATAATTATGTACAGCAAAGGAATGCAGGGTTGAACAAGAGTGGGAATATTAGGAGATGGTGAATCCCTAAAGAAAACTATAAATTACTTGTTCAGAAATGTTTGAAAATTAGAGATGAGGTGAAATGATGAGTAGTTTCAGAACCATGAAAGACATGAATCTTAATGAAAACTCCCTCTTTAAGATACAGATTCCTTGGAGTAGGTTATTAACACAGTGAGAGTCTTTATAAGGCCTGGGTCTAAGCTCTGAAAACACAGGAAACACTGAAAAGGTCTCAAGGTGGGGTGGGTAGAGGCTCAAGCAGTTTCCCTCCTGGATCCCTGCAAGCTTCTTTATAAACTGACACTGGAAGAGAGAATAATAGCAAAGGGAAACTTCGGGCTAGATTGAGAGACATATCCAAGTGGTGAGAAGGAAATCTTTCAAGATTTAGGTGGACAGATAGGAGGGAGATGTTCTTTAAACAAAGTTACAGATGCACTGAAGGGCAGAAGAGGAGAGGCCAGGAATGACATGTGCACTGTTATCCTCTAGGGAAGACGGTCACTTTTTACAGGGAAGACCGGATGTAAATTTAACGTTTTAGGAATATTTAACAATGCAGTTATGTATTTATCTTTTGGGCAGCAGATATGAAAATTTCTTTGAGAAAAGTGCTCTATTTTGTAAGTCAGCTACCTACAAGAAGTTAAGTTGTTCTAGAGCTGAGAAGATAGATGCACCTTGAGACCACAGGATAAGTGAAATAAATCAGATACGCAAACAGAAGCAGGGTATAGTTTCTCTTATGTGAGAACCTCAAAATATAAATAAAGGGAAAAATAAAAGATAGACCGTAGGAAGTGGGGGGATGCATGTTTCACTAAGGGAAAGCGGACAAAGAGACCTATGAGGGGAGGGTGAGAGCATCTACACCTCACTCTAGCAGACACCATCAAGCAAGAGATGAGGTCTGCCGCCCGGAGCTAGAAGGAATTCAGGGCTTCCAGGGCCAGCCTTGGGTTGTGGCCTACTATGCACTGCACAAAGAGATTCAGCACACATTGCAGCACATATTCAGTGAAGCTACACAGCTTTGCGTTTAGCTTTCTTGAAAATGCCAGGGTCGGGGCTAGTTTCCTGGTTCATTTGGATTCATATATATTCAGATAGACTATGCAGAAGTGGTGAATGTCTGACAGCTAAATTGTATATCATTTTCGTTGCCACAAAAATTGTATCTCTGTAGCATGTAAAATTTTCCGAGAGTTGTAGTGTATTTTTAAGAAAAAAATCTCCAAAGTTTAATAACAAAAAAGTGTTCCGCAATGAGATGTGGTGTGTTGAGGTTGACATGGGCATAGAAAAAAAATGTTTCATGAAAAGTGTTTGAAGTGTGATGAAGACAAGTGATAAGTACCAATGTGAACTAAATGAAATTAAACTATTAAGTATTTAGTGACTTATTAATTAGCAAGTAATTTGACAGCTTCAAGTGAAACAAACTTTAGCAGCTAATTGTCATAAGTAAATCTCACACTTTTTATTGCTGGAATATTTTTGTGAATACACAACTTGCAGTACATTCTCACTTCTTAGATCAGCTGTTTTTCATCAGGAATATGAAATAGAATGCATATCTTGTTTTTATTTAAAATTTTGATATTTTGTTGATCAGTTGTATATTTGCTCCATCAATGCCATTTTATACAGGCTTTTAAAAAAAAGTGTTGCTCTCAATATTAGTTACCATGATTACTGCAAGGCTTTTCACTCTTAAATCTTTGTGCCGAAGGTAAGCACCTCCGTATCCTCATCTTGGTCTCCACTCATGGTGTTGGCAACTTCACATATCTGTGATGGATGCTGAGCTCACATCAGTTGCAAAACATTGATGTATGCAGATGGATCCATTTACAGATAGTCTGAGTATTTATTTGAAATAAGCTACACTTCCTGACATGACCAGCTCTAATGGTATTCAGTACCCTGTATAAGGCAAGGCCTGACATATCTCAAAAGAGAAAACTTTTAAATTATTGCTAGATTACTCATGTCTTAAAAGAATATCTTGAGATTCATTTAGCCAGTTGATAAAGTTAGCTCCTATTCCGAGCATGGTAAAAAGAATTATAGTCCATACAAAAAGCCCGAGGAACAGGCACACAACAAAAAACCTCTTCCTGTGTTGAAGGAAGGCTTTAGTTTCACATGGAAGAATAAAAGTAGGAGGTCTTCAGGAATCTCTGCAAGTTTATGGTCTCTTCTTTAAAACTCTGTTACTTCTCTTACCTTTGAGAATTAAATTCAACTTTGGTGGTGGTTTGTTTGCTTGTTTTTTCTGTCTAATGGAATTGAGCCTAGGCCTTTGCACTGAGCTAAATCCTTGACTTTTTATACTTTATTTTTAGACAGGGTCTCAGTATGGCTCTCAATTGGTCAATCTAGGCATAAACTTGCAGTTCTCCTGTCTCACCCTCCCAGCGTGCTGGGATCACAGGTCTGTGCCACCACGCCTAGTTTCTATCCTATTGTGTCTGTGGACATTCCCTCTTCCTACAAATCTCTGTGTGGACCCAGACCCACTGAATTCTGGAATCAATCACAGAATCAGCAGCAGACGCTTAGATCTTTAAACCCCACCATTCCAATCTGATAGACTTCAGATCAGTTTCGTCTGGATTTGAGATCCTCAGAGCCATCATTTTCTGTGTAGATCATTAACCATATTTCTTTAGCTGCCAACAAAATAGTGGTGCCAGAGTGGTAGATAAAAGCCTCAGGTGCTTGCCTAATTAAACTATGTTTAATACCACTGTGGTCTCAGTCATGAGACCATAGGACAAGAGCCTTTCCTTACCCTCAGCTGATTCATCCTGTTTCACCAATTCCTGCCTCTAGGATGAAAGCTTCAGTGTAAATTACCGCTCTCATTTTAGCCCTATGCTTTGCCTTTTATCTTGTTCTTTTGGCTTTCCCAGAAGCTTCATCCTACCTCATTTCTTCAGCGCTGACAATTTTGCTACATGTGCTACCAACAGTGAGACTTGTTTACTTACCTTTCTCAGTACATCAGAGATACGCCATTTCTCTTGAACATAAATTGTCATGACCGTGTGTCAGCACCACTGTGTTCCCTGGGTCATCACTGCTGTTTTATAATTGGTCTTGGCTTCTTCCTTGCCTCTAAGGACTACTCTCCGCACAGCAGCAGGGTTAATCTCTGAAAAATCAGACGTGTACATAACTTCTTACTTAAAATTCCCCTAGTGCTTTCACTCTGGCTCACTCAGAGTGAAATTTGAAGTCCTTAGTCTACCAGGCCTTCTACATAATGGATAAGTTGTTTTTCTGATCTCAGGTATGCACCTGTCTCTTTTATTCACCCTGCTCTAACGCTCTGCCCATGCTGGGTTATTGATATAGTTCCAATTGATCAAACTAAATTCCTTCCATGATCTTTGAATATGCTATTTCCTCTACTTACAATGTTTTTCTCCCAATATTTGCATAGTTACTCCTCGAAAATGCTTCCTGGTGAAGGAGGTTTTCTCTAGACATCCTTATCTAACCCTGTATCTTTGTGCAGTGCCAAAATCCCTGCACCACTCTGCTGTTTATCTCCTCAATATTTATCACATCTTATCTATCTCCTTTCAATAGAATAAAAGCTTCATGAAGACCGAGAGTTTTGTTTACGGCTCTATTATCAGTATGGAGAAAGTGCCTGGTATAATGGTACATTCGATACATATTTGCTGAATAAAAGAAGTTATGGCAACAAAGAAATACATTATATGGAAACTTCACTCTTTGGTACATCCTGAAAGTTTGTGAACATGCTCTAAGTTGCAACTTTTAGATAAATATTTGCTAATCTCTTTTTACATTTGTTTTATCCACCCATTAGTAGTCATGAAAAAACCAGAAACACATCTTGACTTTTTATGTAGGTCATACATGGCACAGATCACATCCTTATTTTCCTAATGGAAAATGTATAGTGGATAAACCTGAATCCATGTACAGATTTTTACTATACTTGAATTCCATTTTTTCTAACTAATCTTGATATATTTATCATCACTAACCTGAATCACTGAATTAGGTTATTCTCTTGGTTAAAAGTGCACTTATTTTGTTTCAATTTGGTATTATATCAATTTGACTGATGTAACTTAAAGTTACTAATATGGGAAAGCATAGATATACATATATGCAAACCATCATTTAGAAATAAATGTTTTAAAAATTTCTCAATTGAAATAATAGATTTAAAATAAAACTCAAAATCAAAATTTCATTTTGTTATTCAATAAACCTAATATGCTAAACATTTTGAGAGCCTATTAACAATCTATAAGGCAGTTATGCATATTTTATAAGAAAATGTGTCTTAAATGACTGTACCATTATAGGTAATAAGTTTTTCATGTGAAAACACTTTCATAAATTATTTACATTTAATTGGAACAACAAAATCTGTCACTTTAGGAAGTCTGATTATTAACAATAATTAAACATTATAAATACAGTAATGTTTGCTCTTGCATTGGGTAGTTGGATAGCTCACAGTCAACTGCGAAAGGTAGTTATCAGCTATAATTTACCCCAAAAGAAATGATCATGGAACCATTCTTCACAAGACAAATTATGCAACTAAAGGAAAAATACTTTAAAACCAGATCTTTCCTAAACAATGATAATGTACAGTAATAGAGAAACCATTGAAATTGGTGTGTATTTTGTTACCTTGGATGAGTGAGGTAAGAAAGTTTATTTACATTTTTTTGAATCTCAGTTTCTTTATTTGTGAAGTGAGATATTTGGAGTATGTACTCTTGAAAGTTTTTCCTACATCTAGGACTTCTCAGTGTGGCGTATTGCTATTTTCAAAAAATATATTCTCCTTCTGGATGCTTTGTATTTCCCAGGCATCCCTACAAAAGCATAATGATGAAAAACACCAAGTGCCAATAAATACAACTTTGATATAATTTCAAAACACTTCAAGAAACAATTACTATCTAAAAATCAAAAGAATAGCATTTAAATCATTTAGTGTAAGCTGTCCAGGCTCAATAGAAGAATCATGTATTTTAATCTCACCTTTGATAAGAATTACTTAAATTCTACTTTTTGCTGTCAGGGAAAGTTTGGTTACCTAAATTTTGTTTATTGTGAACAATTTTGAGTTACCATCTTTGTGTATTGTTGCTGTAGTAGAAGGACAAAGAGACACCCTGCTAAAGATAAGTGACACATAAAGCAGTATTTTTAAATTCTTTACTTTTGAGGCGGGGCCTTGCTCATTTGTGAAATTTCAATCCTTCTGTCTCACCCTTGCAGTGTTGGGATTGGAGGAGTGGGCCACCACCGTGTCGGGCTCAGCATGGCCCTGTATAGCACCACAAAGCTCACGAAGGTCTTTTCTCTTCTTCTGTTCTCTCCATTGTCTTAAAACGACAGCTTCTTGTTCAAATTATTTTTTTGACTAATTAGCGTTTTGACCTTTGTGATGACCATCACATATCAGCATGAACTCACTTGTATCTCAACAAAGGCTGCCTACAACTGACTTAAAGTTATCCATAGTTAAAATTAAAAGTGTTTATAAAAGGGCCATTTTGAAAGTGTCATCTTAACTTTCGCATCATTTTCCTTTCCCAAAAATATGTAGAGAAGTCCTTGTGTCCAGAAATTTTGATGTAACATCCTAGTTTCTGTGTTATTCACACATATGTATTCTCTTTCTAGTAATGTGCATAGAATATCCTTGAAGTACTTTGAAGAGACTACAGCTGTTTCTTACTGTTTGCATTCTACTGCAATGGTATAGAGATACATATGTGTAATTATTACGAGTTTTTGTTTTTAAATTGAAGCTGATTATAAAATTCATCACATCTCTGTATTAAGAGTCTTACTAATTCCGGGTTGTATCAATCTGAGCATTTTCAAAAAATTACATGAAGTGCTAGTTTTCATTTCTATGAATATAAGTTTACAGTATATAATTATATTCATCATAGGGAGATGGTACATGCACATAACATATCTTAATTCTTCTTCCTTTCCCATTTCTTCTTCCAAACCCCATCTAGCATTTAGTCCCCTCCCCTCTAGCAGAAGATCTGTCTACCTGCCTGCTCTTAAGAAGGGCTTCTGGCCACTAGCAATGTCTTAGGTAGGTCTGAACAAACGCTGAAACCATGACATTTTTGTTGAGTATAGTGAGCCTGTGAATGTAGGTTTTGTCAACAAATTTATTAATAATTTTTGTGGCAAAGTAAATATTACTTTTTTTCTAGAAGCTCTCTAGAATTCTTTGGGTATTAAGAGAACTTATGTTGTATCATTTTAAGTAGCAGGGACAACAAAATTTATAAGTTTCATAATCATATAGGTTTCTTTTCTTCCAAGAAATTAGAATTCTTATTTTGTGTGTTGTCAGCGCTTTCTATTAATGTTGGGTTCTGTCACTTTATACTTTTTAGCATGAGAGAAATAGGAGACACATTCTCCTACAGTATTCACAGTTGGCGGGAGCTACTGTATTATATATGTCACTAAATCCAATCTAGATCATGGCTTCTTATCAATGATTTTTTTACGTATTCCAATTCTCTTTTCTCCTTAATCTGATGATGCTGCCTTATTTTTTTATTTTTTCATGCATAAACATCACATGCTAAGCTCTGAAGAAAATAGCCAGTAGTATCTACAAACTAAAATAATTGCAGTAACATAAACTTGAGAATCAGCCCAGAATTCAAGTCCTGGCTCTACCTCATTTCAACAGGAGAAGATTTTTAAACTTCTTCATGGAACTAAAAGTAACTTCAATACCATTTACATCCATTATGAATTTCTTGAACTGCATGAGGGGAAACACATAACATCTAGCAGTAGTCATACAATTTAGTGTTCTATCGTCATGTGTAGGAGCTACTCCTCACGCTCTTTTCTCAGTGCTCTTTACTGTCTATCACCACAGTTCTTTGGGTCCTTAACCCTAGGACACGTGTTTTCCTTTTCTCTCTTTTCTGATTGTGTATCACAAAGACCCCCCCCCCCATTCGCCTCGAGTACTATACCTCATGAATGGGGAAAACTAGAAAGCAGAAGTAATCAAGCTGGAAACATTAAATTCCTCTTCATGAGTGCTTTACAATTATCTACTGTAAAGATTTTGTGATAGACAGACCTTTCTAAACACTAACTAACTATTGTTGTGAAACCAGGTTATCCATGGGCTTAGCTCAATGGCTCCAAAGAGAAAGCAACTTTATTTCACTTTTCCAAGTACTGCTGTCCCCTAGGCGAAGTCTTTCTTTCTTGTCCCCTATCCCTGTATAATACGTTGAACAGATGCCATACCTTTTCTAAGTGTGCGGGGGTGTTAGAGAAGACAGAGAGAATTCCAGTAACAAATCATAATGTTAATCTGTTGTTTAAACTTTGAATCCAAACTCTGCAGAACTACAGAAGGTGAATTTCTGATTTATCACTCTTCTTAACTCTGTTTCTTTCCACTATTTTTGATATTTGTAGCTTGTAAGAGTCTAGAGATCCAAGATCTGTATGTAGGGTACAGATATGATTTCATTGATTATGGACACACTTTAGAGTGAAACAAACCAACCTAACTGTGTGCAACTGAAATGAACTAGGAAATTTCAAAATATAACTTATGCCAGAAGGATAACTTATTTTATGAACTTCTGATTCTCTAAGAATTTGTATGTCCATGTGTGCATGAACCTCTGTGTAACATGTTACCATATGAAACGTACTTCATGCCATAGGGTTATGTGGAAAAATGTTTCCAAAACAGTGATTATTAGTGCTGGACATTATTGCCCTCTGTCCTTGGAAATATAGAGCTTTGTCTTTCTTGGGATGACTTTGATCTTTTCAGAATCCTCTCGTAGAATGTACCACTGTACATTCTCTAGAAGATGTGTTGTACTTCTTGGCCTCATGGACTTCTGGCTTTTTTATTCTACTGGTGCATGCCAGGCCTGATCACTGCAGGAATACCTTTCTAAGACAGTCCTTTCTCATTACAATGGACCTGCTGCAGTGGAAGTATAGGCTGTCTGTACTGCGGCTTTTCATGGAGCATTTCACCCTCCGACTTTTCTAGATGAAGATCAGGATCTCTTTGGCCCCCATATTCCAAAAGCCTCAAGTCATGTTCTTGGAAGAAGGTTCTCACACTCTATGCCAATACTTGGAGGACCTATGAGGTTGAGAAACTCTGTCATCATCCGCCTGGGACTAAGACAATCTCTTCTGCTGATTGTCACACACCATCTCTATAGTGGGTCTCATGGTTTCCACGTGATTTGATGCATGAGCAAGAGAGAAGTAGGAAAAGCGAAAGCTCTCTTTGAATTTATTAATTTTCTTTAAAAGTGCTTGGATTTAATTTGTATTCAGCGAATGCCCTGGGAACTCTTGTATACACTGAAGGCGGAATGGGTTAGGAGTTACGGGACTGGATTTTTAAGTAGTGTGGAGCTAGATATTCCCCATCCCTATCTCACTCCATGCTTCTTTTAAGTCATCAGGAAAGATATTCATAGTATGAGATTCTTCATTGGTCCATGTGTCAGTACCTAATTTGAGTTGGGTCGATGAGCTTCTTTTCTGTTTTGTGTTTGTTTTCAAAATATGTTTTAAAAAATGTGTTTCTAAGTCAAATTCTTTCCAGCATATGAATAAGGTTTTATAAAAACAGGACTTATTTGTCACCATTATATAGTGATGACTGCGCCATGGTGCCTGGTGACCTTTAATGTATCTGCACAGATCATACAGAAAAACGCTTGAACTGCTGCCATTCTGAGTCTTGGGAGAATGCTTTGTAATCCTCCAGGACAGAGATAAGGGGAAGCCTGTGAGGAGCTGCCTCGAGACAATCTGTCATCTCCTTCCTGGTTCTGAGGGGGTACAAGTCATTCTGCCCATGTCCCTAATAATAGAGATATGAGACATAAGCGTTGTGGCCTGCAGTTAGCTCCTTAGGAACAGGGCTTCTTCCAGTTCTCTTCACTGTTATTTGAGCGTTTGGCTTCAGTGTTGTGCTCTTTGGGGGGAAACACAAAAGTCCTCACGGGATGGTACTTTGGGTTTTGTCTTGCTTTTATTCTCTATGTATGTAATAAACTGAATCTAAAAGTCATTTCTTATAACTATGTATGGGGTCAGTCAAGCTTTCTTCCCTTGCTTTCCCTTATGCATGCTTGACATGGCAGCAATAGAGGATAAAATCAACAAGAAATGGAAAGAGTATAAAAGTATTCAGGGAGACAGGCCCTCAACCTTGATATGTCTTTGTTTAAGCCTCTATCTCAGATTTTACAGTTATTAGTCTGTATTGCATTTCAATTTCTCACATCTTGACTAATACACGTGAGATCTCACCTCCTACCCGCAATAACCCCGGTGTTCTGGTGCCAGTGCTTGTCAGAATGGTTTTAATGACTCAGACTGCTCTGTGACACAAATACCTCAGATCTCCCTAGACAGTGTATCTTGTTTTAATCAGTAAGTGATCGTCATGTTCCTGGTCACATCTATTTTTGGGGAATTGCTATGCTCAGGGGTGGACCTATTTGTCTATTCTGATCTCAGATGCTACTTTCAGCAGCATTTAGAATCCGTGGTTCCAACTTAGAGCAAATTAGTCAATTCATGTTGGTGAAAGGTGAGTTGGCAAATGCAAATTAAAAATAGGCAGCTTACTTCTCCATTTTAAAAATAAGCAGGGAGATTTCCTGCTCTCATCATAGGGCATTTACTTTAGAAAACATATAAGTAATTTTTCCTTTGTTTGAAATGTATGTAAATCCTTCTAATAGCTTAATAAGACTTTTGCCTATTTTACAACTCAGGTCTGACTTTCTTAAGAGCCTAGAGGACATCTCTTTGAAATATAAACATGAGGGAAAATAGGGCCAATATTGCCTAGTATCTGTAGGAGACAAATTTCTATGGGTTCTTTGCCCCAAGCTGCAATATTACCTTCTGCTGTAAAGAAAGAAGAGTTGGCTTTTCCTTTACATAAAGTCAATTCACTAACACAGATAGTCATTCCAGTTACCAGGTAAATACAGAACCAACTGTGTGCAGTCAGTGAGTGGTAATGTCAAGTCCTCTTACTTGAGGCAGAATCATTGTTTGTCTTGAGAACATGTATATAGTGAGTTATTAGCTGTTCTACTAGTCAGCATTCCCATTGCTGGGACACAGCGCCTAGCACCCACAACTGAAAGGAAGGGACTTCTAATTTGGCTGATAGTTTTAAGGGACTCTTAGCTGCAAGGCAGGAACATCCTAGTAGCAGAATACAGCTGCTTAGTTCGTGGCAGCCAAGAAGCAAAGCAAGGTACCGTACCAGAGAGGAAGAGGTCCCACACCAGCTGTGCGACCCAGCGTCACACCTCCATGACTCCCTCAGACTCACCCGGATGAACTTATTTCTTTCTCATTACCTTTGTGGGAAGATCTTCAGGGTTAGGAAAACATTTTGTTTTTAATTACATTTCCCCAATAATGGTGTCTGAGCAATTACCCTCTAAAATAAAAGTATTTTCTTAGGCAGCTCTCTCTCACATTAATGTTTTGTATTTTATATAGGACTGGATGAAAGTCCATAACTCTCAGCCAAAATTGATATAAATTCCACTTGTCAAGCACCAGTACAGTCCATATTACAAAGCAGAGCTGAGAGGCACATATTTGCTAAGAATTGAGGGCAAATATTTTAAAAGGCGAAGAAATATTAACATTTACAAATGTTTACTGTATAGTCAACTCTGAATCTCCAGAGGCACTCTAGAAAATACAAGACAGGCAGTCAGTTTGAGCATGGCTCTCTTTCCAGCTTCTTCCTTAGCACATGACCTTTGATCTGTCACTTCACACTTAACCTCAGCTTCTTCACTGCGAAAGTGACCTTTCGCTGCACCATCTCATAGGTATACTATCACCATGAAGTGCCATAATAGATGTAAAATGTTTAGTTCAGAGCCAGCGTGTATGTAGTACTCAACGTATAATTGTTATAATTACCCTGGACCCAAAGGTTTCCTGTTTCTAATTACAAAATTAGAACTTCAATCTTTTCTGTCTCAAAGGCCACTCAATCACTAAGCTCCATTTATTAGAATGCAAATGCCTCCTGGGTAAGATTACCTTTTAAGTTAATTTTAAAGCCTTGTAAGTAATAGTTTCTAATGGACCAGGGAGCTGAAAGTGAAATGTCTTAAGCAAAAAACGTCAAGGGTCGGAAGTATGGGAAAGACGCCTTCTTTGTGGGAGGGTTGTAGGGACTGCAGGAGACCTAAAGGGGTCTGAGTTGGAGAGGTGGGGCCAATCCTTATCATTTTCCCAAGTCTGATAGTACCGTGACCGCAAAGCACGGGTTATTTGACCACACTAATGCTGTTTGAAAGTATTTGAATACATCGTCATTGAATACTTACAGCAGTCCTGCGGGGTTGAGGATATTGCTCCTGGTATAGCTGTGAAAGCTCAGACTCAGTGTATGAAGGCAATACCCACCCAAAGCTCTCCTCGCCCCGCACGAGCCTAACCACTCATCTGAAGACTGTTTCTTGAGTTTGCTCTTCTGAGCAGGGGTTCCGGGATGCAGTGTCCTAACATAGTGAGGCCAAGCCATGTCAGGGTTGACTTTCAGCCACAAAACTTGAGAGGCAAGAGAGGGCTGATGCTGTGTCTGGGTATTTTGGGTACCAGGTTTGGGAAGGGTACACTAATGGCCACTTTTGTTTCATAGGCCTGTTGACCTTAACCTAAAAGCAAAGGAGGTTGGGAAATAGAATCACTGGTATCTATTCATGATGGGGATAAAAGACCCAGGAGGATCTAACTTGTTTTTGCCATCATTGGGAAAGCTGAGGTTTTATTCTTGAACTTCTATGCAAATAATAGCCATGTTGAAATAGTTGTAGAAACAGGACTGAGTATCGATTTGTGTAGAAAAGCCTCAAGAGGAAATAAAAACAAGCAACCAATAAAAGTATCTCATTGATAAAAGAACAATTTCCTAGATATTCTGCAGGTTATTAGACCCTATTTCCCAGGTTTGTTCATCTTCTGAGCATGGAAGAAGCCCAGGGAAGCTGCCATAAACTGTGTTGTGAATGAGGAACCTTGCCTGTAGCAAGTAATCCCATGCATCTGGAGAAGAAGCATTCTCTATGTCACTATAGAGGCTACCATACAATTTTTTTTATCAGTCTCTCATAAATATAAACCCTGAGCACATTAGGAGAGAGTGAGAAAAGCAGCATTCACTATTGGGCCAGGTCTCCAGTCTCAGAAACACGGAAATAGCCTGGAGAAAGAAGAGAGACATGCACAAACCACAGCCTCCTGGAAGGAAACCCTATTTCTGCATTTCTTTGCCTCTTGCTCCGGCGTAAGTCAGCTTATGCTTCCCTCATAATTGTAGATTTGCCTTTGATTCTGAAAAGAAAAGGCACCATTAGGACATCTGAGACAGCTCCCTAATGACTGTCATTTGTGCGCTTTGAGGAACTGCGTGTCACCCGTGGGGAGATGGCCTCGATGCAGCTGGTGGGGAACTCCCACCTCATCTTGCTGTGAGTCGCTGGTGTTAATTTTATAGTGAGTTAATTTTCAATTTCTGAGAAGCTTAATAAGGGCAGCAGGAACAGGTGGCTGTTGCTTAGTTGCTGAGTTTAGAGCACAACCGCTTCCCTCTTTCTTGCAATTTTAATTTAATCAATTGAACCTCAAAGTAAAATCCTGTAATTTTGAAAGGAAGCCCATGCGTTTTGGTGAGATACTGATCACAGTGGTGTTCCTACACTAATTTTAGATAAAACGTGTGTTTTAATATTACCTGTTTTCTTATTTCAAGACAATACAGGCTTGTTGTAAAAATTTACGGCATAGAACATTACCTGTAATTCCACCCCAATTATAACCACTAAAAGCACCATTTTCTGTTCTCTCAATTATTTTCTGCTTCTGTATATCTCTCTCTATATAACTTTATCGTACCATGTGTGTTCTGATTTTTGAAATGTGAATGTTAAACCTAATAATTTATGTTGAGTATCTTTTGGTTAATCTTTTTTTTTATCTTTAATGATTACAGAAATATGATGGATAGTTATTACTGTCCCTGCCTGAAATGCTCATTTCTGTACTTTTGTATGACTGTGGCCTTTATGCTTTTCATATTTGAACAAAGGAAATCTGCTGAGGCCTTTATGATTCAATCCAATATGACAATCCATTCTTTGTCACATCACTCTTTGCGCACCCTGTGTATCCTTCTGTTATTGTCTGATACCTTCCTGTTTTTGCTTCTTTCACTTGTTTTTTCCTTTTGCAGTATAGAGGATTGAACTTCTGGCCTTCACACTGAGCTACACCCAACCTTTAATTTTTATTTTGAGACATGTTCTCCATAAGTACAAAATTGCCCAAACTGAGATTAAATTTGCAATTCTCCTGCCTCAGTTTTCCCGCATTCTGGGATTACAGAGTGAGTATTTGCTGCTCTCTCAGGCTTTTCTTTCTCTTCTTTTGTTCTATCCTTCTTGATTTATTTTGCATCTCAGTGTTTCCTGAACTCAAACATAAGATCCTTTTGTCTTGCCAGAGTAGCTCACTGGGATTAGTTCTAACACATTTTACAAGCCTTTTGTCACTCCAGTTTTCTGTTTCTCCTTTACTTATGGTCTCTGGAGATTTTTTTCATCTATTCACAATCTTAATTAGGTATTTTAAAAAATATAATCAGATTTTAAGGCACTTTATAGCAGTAAGTGCTATACTTTTGATTTAGGTGACATGTATATTTTCTATCAGAATCAGAAAGTTGTCTATGCCCTCTAAATGCTGCATGTAGAATAGCGGTGGACTAAAATCTGTTGGAAACCAAAAGAAAATACTTAGGCATTATTAACTGTTAGCGATTTATGGTGTACTATAATTTTGAGAACATGCTTTATAGGACTTGAGTACATTTTTACATTATTTCCTTAGGTAAAATTAATTTTCCATGTTTCGCCACAGTTTGTGGTTTAAAAGTAAAATAGGAGTTAGAAAATATATACACCTTTCAGAAATTGTTCGTAGGTTGTCTAGAATCAATTGAATGATAGATTCAATTTCTCTGAATCATTAAATAAAATTTATTTGTTATAGGCAAGACTTGGACTCCTTTTGAACCTCTGTGATGTTTCTTTATAACATTCTTGAAGAATAACAAATATTAGTTGAAAAAAACTAGTGTGGAATGAGGCAATAAAATTTATGAAGAAATCTTGATTCTAGGGGTGAACATTTTAATATTGGGTGATTTTATCTTACACTTGTACCTTGGCCTCTGTGTGCTATTGCTTTTTCATTGAAACAGTGAGAAAGATGAACAAGATATTATGTAGTACTTACAATAAAAGCGACCATGTTATCCTTTCTCAGAAATATTCAAGACACCTCATGCTTTCATCGTGACCCACATCTCTGTGTTTTCTATTATATATCATTTATATGTGCTTGAAATGTCATGTGAATTTTAACTATTTTTTTAGTTTTGTTTTCAATAAGGTTCTACAGATTTCCTAATCTTACTAGTCTCTTGGTGAAATAATACCTAAAATTACTTGTAGAGAAACATTTTCTCAAGAATTAAAAATAAGACTATAATACATCCCCATCTTGTGAACATTTGAACTGTGAACTTTCACAGATATGAATGGACCTCAAATCACAAATATTCATACTGTAGATGTGAGCAAATCACTGAAGTAGCTCATGTGTCTGCCGGACATTGCCACAGTTGTGCTGCTCTGTGCTCACCGTACAGTGTGATAGTGTGCAGTGTTGCAGTGTTCAGTCAGAGCCCAGGATGTTCTGGAGCACAGGGAGAAGCAGTGGGGATGTGGAGGGGATGCTAGGAAGTATAGTGCAATGAGCATGGAAACAAACGTGAAAATAATTGGATTAGACCAAGGTGAAGAGACGGTAGATGTTCTTGTTCTTATAACATGCATTGTTCAACCATTGTCACAATTCTAAAGAAAAGGACAAGACCATACAAGACACGAAGTCTGCTATGCCAGTGAAGTGAACAATAATATGCAAAAAGTGTGGTGAGGTGACAGAGGAGATGGAGACACATCTCGGTGTGTGATTAGCATCAGCATCGAGTCCCACTCAGCTGGATGCTTAATCAAGAAGAAGCCAAAGGTTGTTTGAGGACTCTAAGAAAAGGCTGTGTGAATAGGGTTTATCTTTTACTGCCAGCCATGGATGGCCTAACAGATGCCAGCCTACAGCCAACCTTCACAAGAGAAAAGGAAATGGGAAAGCTGCCAGTGCAGACACCATACTTGCCCAAGAATTTCCAGCAACACAGTGAAACTATTGAGGGAGGTGCTTATTTACTCCAACAGATTTTTGATGTTGATGCCATAGGACTATACAAGAAGAGGATGGAAGAATGAAGTTACATTAATAAAGAGAAAAAGTTGATGCCAGTCTTCAAAGCAGAAATACTCCTTTACTTGGTGGCAATGCTTCTGGCACTGCCTCTCTCAGTATACCATTCAGAGAATGGAAAATGCTCAAAAACATAGCTGACAACTCTCTACCTTTTGTGTGGCAGAGTAACTGCAAACCCTCGATTACAAAGATCATTTTCCAGAACTAGTTTGTCTATCACTTTATGCCCGAGAGAGAGAAATATTTTTTGGAGAAAGATGTCCCATTCAACATTCTTTTGCCTCTTGACAATGCACCAGGTCACTTCCAATTTATGGATGACTTTTGTCCCAATGTCACTACAGCGCTCATTCAACCTATGTGCCAAGGAGTTATTGTGACTTTCAAGAAATATTATTTACATCACACTATTTTTTGGCAGTGGAGGCAATTAATGAAACAGGAAAATCCTTGTGACCATTTTGGAAGGACTATAGTATCTACAAGGCCATAAAAATTTCAATACTGCTTGGTAGGAGCTATTGGCTGTCACTATGAATGGGCTTTGGAAGAACCTTTGCCCGCAGTTTGTTCATGATTCTGATGGACTTGAGGAGATGGGTTAGAGGTCCAAAGAGGTCTTTAACAGCTTAGTGACCCTTAGCAAGGAGCTGGAGCTAGATCTGCAAGAAGACGACCTCGTTGAGCTTGCTGTGCCACACAAAGAGGTTACTACTGAGGACCTGATGGCATGAAAGGTGCAGCAAAAAGACGAAGAGAGCCAAGAGAAAGACGCAGCTGAAGAACGAGAGCCACAACAGAGGAGATGACAGCAAGGGGATTTCCTTTACTTGAAGAAGCACTATTAGCTTTTGAGGTTCAGGACCCCAAAGTAGAGCGATACACAAACACAACAGCTGTTCAAAATGTCATGCAGCGCTATAGAGTCATTGATGGTGAGAAAAACGGATGACTACGGAGACATTACTGGATCATTTTTTCAAGAAGGTGGACAGAATTGAATCCATAGAAAACCCGATGTCATCTGCATCAGGTGTGTGTACAATTCCATCTCGCCCTGTATCACCTCTGTATCTTCCATTCGTAATGGTCCATCTGCTTCACCATCTCCCACCTACACCCTCCGTCCAGCTGGTAACCCGCTTCATGTCAGTTATTCCACGCAATCTGCTGTACGCCGTACTATACCACTACTGTCAAGGTGGCTCTAAAAGTAAAAGTGGTTTAGGGCTGGGGATATAGCTCAGTGGCGCCTGCCTAGCAAGTGCAAGGTCCTGAGTTTGATCCTTGGTACGAAAATAAATAAATAAATAAATAAAAAGCACAAATGGTTTGTTTAGAGTTGTAGTGTCCTGTACCACCATTGTAAGGTAATTATGAGAGTAAAAGCAGTTGATTTACAGGATTTGTGTGTGTTTGGTTATTTTATACTTCATATTGTGTATGTGTCAAAGTTGGGTGACTCACTGTGTTGGACTTATGAACGGATCCCACTTTTGAGCTTTTGTAAGTCAGAGACTTACTCTAAAATAAAAGGTTTAGATCTTTAGAAGGGTAGTGTCAATTCTGTCTAAACTTTCTAAGAGGTGTACTTACAGAAAAAAATTTTACTTATACCTCTCCCACTTAGTCAAGTATATTATTTGCAAGTGGCTGGAGAATATACTGAATTATTTGAAAAATACTAAATAAGAAAGTTCCTTATATACTCCAGTGATTTTCCACATTTATGTAGTTTAAAATAAACACAGGTTTGGTTGCTCTCTGTGGATCAATAAAATGCAGATAAAGCTTTGGGTAACTAGATACTACTTCAGTGGATTATCAATGTTGCTATTTTAAAATTTTGCACTGATATGAGCAAGACAAAAGCTACATAAAATTCTTTGTCAGTCATTCAGCCAGCATGTTCCTAGTTTGTCAGCATAAAAATTAACTGTAAGTAGCAAGAGGGAGGAGGGAAGAGTGTCCATCATTTCATTCTAAATATCGTCCAAAAAGTGATTTTATCTGAATAAATCAGTGTATTTGCCATGTTGGTGCATTTCCAAAACGGTGTTTAGGCCTATCCCATCACTCCTTTTCTTCTTTCAAACAAATTCCTACCATTAAAAGACTATTATAAAAAAATGTAGGAGTCTGGTATTGATTATAAAATTTTGGTCTGTGACAGAAGTAGGCAATTAATTTTGTCAGTTTGTAAGATAAACATATGCCTATGAATTTGACAGTTCTCAGTGTTAAAATAACAGTTTTTGTCACAGTAAAAATTCAATGAAAACAAAGGGAAATTGACACTGAATTAAATACATACAGGTTAAAAAGTACAAATATGTTATTGACATAGAAATATGTGTGTGGGTTATTTGCTAGTGTTAATTGGATAAACTCAATGCTTATCTATTACTATTACAAGAATTTTAGACATTTTCTTTAGTGTATAAGAAAAGGATATATTACTTTATGTTATTTCCATTTTTTGTTGCTCTTTTACACTCATCTTTTTGGTTTAAAATAGGGTACAGGTTATAATTAAATTGTAGCAGATTATGACTACTGTCAATAGCCTTCAGAAAAGCTGTTACTAAAATCTCTATCAAAAACCATGTTATTAAAGTTTTATGGATTTGAAAATACAAAACTGTCCCTGTGAGCTATGAGAGTATCTCTGTAGAAATTAGCAGCCCTAGTGAAAAATTAACCTATCCAGTAAGAAACCTTTGAAAAAAACTACTGCTCTGAGTGAACTTTTTCTGAACTTAGATTATCTTTTTTATGAGTTACTCACATGTAAACATTAAGTTTTCATCTCTAAAGAAGTGTTATGTTTTGGATCTTAAGTGGCTCCTGTAAGTTCGTGTGATACAGGGCTGGTTTGCAGTGTGGCAGTGCTGGGGGGTGTGATTTTGACAAATGACTGGATTATGAGGTATCTTGGTTACTTTTCTCTCATTACTGAGACAAAATACTGATGCCCAAAATTAAGGAAAGAAAGGTTCATTTAGCTCGCTGTTTGTTGAGGTTTCAGGCCATTCTCAGCTGGCTCCAAGGCAGAGTGGCACATGGCAGAGGGCAGCCATTCGTGGTGGTGAAAGACAACAAAAGTAGCAAGAGCAAACTGGAGTGACAAGCAGCCTCTTTACATCTCTTACACTGTATGCGAACTACCTGCCCCAGGGCTGGGATAGCTCTCACACCCACAATTCCAGGTTTGGACCACGGATCAATCATAAACTCCAGAAGCCTGCCCCATGACTGCACGAGGCTTTGCGGGGACATCCAGACACAAACCATAACATTCCACTCCTGGCCCCGCAAAGACTCATTCACATCCTTTTATGTAAAAGACACTTTAGTCCATGTCTAAGAGTTGCCAATGTCCTAACAGTTTCAACATTGCTGAGAAGTCTAAGTCCCAATTCTCCAAGATGTAAGGCAAACTTTTAACTGTGAGCCCCTCTACAAATGAAAACATAGGTAAACACTTCCAATATTCAATGACAGAAGACAAACATTACCATTACACACAGGAGGATACAAGCATTGTCCAAAATCCAGCAGTGCTAACATTAAGTCCTGTAGTTCCATGTGGAACATCTGAAGCATCTGAAGCAATCTGTGATAAGTTGTGAGCTCCAAAGGCCTTCTGCGGCTAACCCTATGGCACTTCTGGTGTTTGTATATCCTAGGGCTTCTCTCTCTGGCCTGCTTTGCTCCCTCCTTGAAGCTTTCCTCAGACCATCCACGTTTCTGGTTTTTCCAACCTTCTGAGGTCTCCACTGCACTTTTTGCTTCACACTCACAGCTTCACACACCGCCCTCACAGGGGCAAACTGCCTGGTCTCCCAGGCCTTTTTCTGAAGTCTGTATGGAAGCCTCTTTAACCTCAGAACTGCTGAATTCAGTATGCACCTAAAACCAGTGCCACGTGGATGATGCCAAGGTCTGCTGCCACCTGAAACAGTAGCCAAGCTTTCCTCTGTCTTGGCCATAGGGCTCAAGTGCCTGGATTTCTGGATACTCTGAACCTGATTCTGAGGCACACGTGCTGTATGCTGTTGCCATTCTGGAACCTGGTGTGGCTGTCACTGCCATTCTGGAATATGGCACTCTGTGGCTTCCTTATCAAAGCAAAGTATTTCATTTTTCAGTTTTGAGGCTGAAGATGTGGAGACTTGCTACTTCTTTCAATGCCCTCAGGCCATCTTTTCCATTCTCTTATTCCTTCTCAGCAGTGGAGATCTCCTTAATTCCATCTTTACATTCCACAGCTTTACTGGAGCTTTCTTTGTGGCCAAAATCACAACATTTTAAATCATCCTTCTGGGCTCTTTGCTCTTGGTTATCAACATAAATCTGGCTAAAAGCCCCCAACAATAGCCACACCACTGCTCCAACATTCGGCTCCCTGGAAATTACTTTTGCCAGATTTTTCAGGCTGCTGCCCTTAATCTCAGTCTCAGGAAAAGTCTCTGGACATGAGCAAAATGCAGACAAACTTTCTGCCAAGCTGTAGCATACATTGTCTGGAGTTCAGCAACCAATGAAGTCCTTCCCAGCAGAAACCTCCTGAACCCAGTCTTTTCCAGCAGGATTTCTATCAGTCTTCTGGTGTTCTGAGCTCTGACCAGAATCTTCCATACAGAACTTCCAAAGGTGTTCTAGCTCTACTCTTTCAGGCGACATCTCTCAACCTCTCCAAACACTTCCCACAAGCCATTTTCAAAGACTCTTGAACCGCATGTTCAGGTATAGTCACAGCAATGACCCCACTTCTCTGGTACCAATTCTGTCTTGGTTATTTTTCTCCCATTGCAGAGACAAAATATCGGTTGCCCAAAATTATGGAAGGAAAGGTTTATTTAGCTCACTGTTTGTGGAGGTTTCAGTCCATACGTGGCTGGTTCCAAGGCAGAGCACATGGAGGAGGGCAACAATTCACGGTGGGAGAAAATATCAAAAGCAAATAGAGCAAAACGGAGGAGCAGCAGGCAAGCCTCTTTCCCTCCCTTACATTATATGCAAACTACCTGCCCCAGGGCTGGTGTAGCTCTCGCACCCATAATCCTAGCATTGGACTCTGGATCAATCATAAACTCTAAAAGCCCACCCCATGACTGCATGAGGCTTTGGGGTGATATCCAGACACAAACCATAACACGGGGGCTCTGACATCATCAACTGATTCATAAATCAATGGCTACTGCAGCATAGGAAACCTTAAAAGAAGTAAAACCTTACAGGGTGGAGGGGATCATAATTTGTCCATAGCACCTTCCCCCGGTGTTCTGGCTATTTGTAGTGGGTAGCCTTCTTCTGCCACACTCTCCCACCATAGCACACCAAAATGTGCAAAACAAGCAAGATAAATCTCTCTTCTTTGGAAGCTTTTGTGGATCTTTTTCATAGCAATTCAAAGCTAACCAATACACACGCAGAAAAAGCGGCACTAAGAAGGGGGATCATTGCTGTGACATGGTCTAAACCATGTGTTTCTGAAGATACTGGAATTGGTGTGTTGGAGGAATTTGGAAAAGTTTGGAGAAGCAGGCAAGAAAAGCATTCCATAAGTGGAGCTTATTGAGCAGTTCTGGTGAGAACTAAGACCAGAAGGCTAGTCAGAATACAGGGAATAAGGCCAGGCTGGTGAGGTTTCTGATGGACCTACAGACTCTTGGAAACTGACCTAGAGGCCGTTCATGTTATCTTGTGGTGATGAACTTGTCTCCATTTCACCCAGGCTCCAAGACTTTGTGGGAGGCTGACTTTTAAGGCGGTTTAATTAATCTGGTGGAGGAAATTTCATGGCAGTACAGCATTCAGGTAGTATCATGAGTATTTCTGGCTGATTTTAGTCAGATTTATAGTGAGAATGAGGAACAAAATCTGGGCCAAAAGATTTGAAAACTTTGTTTGACCAGGAAAGGACAGTATTTGTAGTTGGGGCCAAGGAAAATGCAGTTCGTAAAGAGATTAACACTGTCAAAAAGAAGACAAGTACTTTGCACAGACACTGTAGGAAAGATACCCTCAGATATCAAGGAGATCGAACATTTCACAGGCTCAAGGATACAAAATAAAAAATGAATTTCAAAGATTTTGCATTGAGAAGAGTGTCACAGGGGCTTTCATTGACATTTCAACTGAAAGACTGGGAAACCAAGCAGTATATGAAAGTTAGAGTCCCTGCAAGCATCCCCCGAGAGGGAGAATAACCTAAGCTGTGAGAAGGGGGATAATGTAAGATGTAAGAATTAATCCAATGCTGCAGTGAAAACTTCCAGAAATTAGAGATGCCAGGAGCATGGAATCCTTTCCAAGTGGAAGCTGTAGGCAATATCCTGAACAAGCAGAGCAAGCCCATGAGAGTGATCATGTGGTGTAAGCAATCAGGGCTGTGCAAACCTTTGGGGATTTCACATCTTGCCACCATGTGATTCAGATGCTGGACACATGGGACATGTAACTACAGGAGGTAATGCTTCCTCTGTTGCTTTTTTGTTTTGCTTTGGCCTGATCCTCAAGTCCTTCATCCTCTTATTTGTAATAAGAATGTTTATTTTGTGTCTTTGTCTCTTGGAGCTATGTAACTTGTTTTGCTTTGCTTGTTCAGTTGTTTTAACATAGACTGTCAGATAAATTTGCCTTGAGTCTCAGAGGACACTTTAGACTTGATTTTTGAGGAATTGTGGCTGTTCAGAGTTTGGAGACTCTTGGAAATAGACTGAATGAGTTGTGCTTTCTGAGATGAATGTAAGCCTTTGGGGAGTTGGAACTGATTATTGTGGTTAGGATCTTAATTGTCTCACAGAGGTTCATATGTTGAAAGCTTGGTTCTGTACTGGTAACTCTGTTGGGATGAGGTGGAAACTTTAGGAAGTGGTGAGGGAGTTATGAGGAGAAGGGACCATGAATTGAAACCTCTGAAACCATCATGTAAAATATAATTTTTTTCTCCTTCTAAATTGATTTCCATGGGAGTTTTGTCACAGAATTAATGATTTAAAAGATTTAATAATCAGTCAAGTAGGAGATGATGAAAGGAGAGAGGTAATTCGAATGAATTCTAGGTCTTTGGTTTAATGTGTCTGCAGGCTAATAATGCTATACATATGAGTGAGATCACATTTGGTTTGGAAGGAAGATATTCTACTAAATCATTTTTTAAGTTTTTATTTTAAAGAGAAAAGAACAAAACAAAATTAACAAATACAAAGACATAAATAAAACATTACAAAACATTAAAATGATACAGAATAAAAGATAGCTAAGTATACTAGTAATTTCTATTTTTTTTCTTTCTTTTTTTTTTTTTTGGTAACAGGGATTGAACTCAGAACCTTATGCTTGCAAGGCAGGTGCTTGTGCCACTGACCTATATGCCCAGCCCTCTATTGGTTTATTGAAAGGAACAGTATATGTTTAATTTTTTGATGAACTTACATGCCTGTATCTGGTTATCGGAGTAATCAATTTGAAGATAACAATATGTTATACAGCAACCATTGTTAATTTTCTACTAATTCTTATATGTGAGGAATTTGAAAGGTTTTTGATATCTAAGTAAATATATGAGTAGGCAGCTGAATTTATGGCCCAGAGAAAAGGTCCAGTTGGAACTTCAAAGATGAACTTTTATAGATGAAGTTTAAGAGCACATGCCTGGCTGCTGAGTGAGAGAGAGATAGAAGAGAAAACAGATATATCATGAAAAACTGCATCATTAAATAACCACGTAGAAAAGAATAAGCATGAAAAGAAAGTTAATAAGAGACCAAAACTGCAGCTGGCAAATGAGACTACGGGGAGTAGGAACAGAGTATTGTGGTTAGGATCTTAATTGGCTCACAGAGGTTCACGTGTTGTAGAAATCAAGAAAGGAAAAGGATAGGTTCAGAGGGAATATAAACAACACCATGGTCAGTGTGTCAAATGCTGAGGAAATATCCAGTCATGCAATGGTAAATAAAAAATGTTCTTTATTTTCAGTGGCATGAGGGCCAGTGTGTTTTTAGTGGATATTTTCTCTATAGAAAAGAGACAAAGCCTGTTTGGAGGAGACTGAAGAGTGACGGGAGCTTAGGAAAAGGAGATAACAACTGTGAGGAATTCTTTCTAAAAGTTCAATATAGGTAGAGGAGAGCATGTGAATAAGCCACAGGCAAATAGGAAGTTGAGGGATGACAGGGATCAGGATGAGAAGAACAGGTTCATAAATAAGTATTAGAAGCAACAATTAATAATAGAAGCACCCTCAGAATACAAAAGTGAATAAATTCCAAAGACAGACTAAGAAACTATACTTAGATGAGAGATGCCATTTCTTCTAGTGTAACAAGAGGGAAAAATACATACTGGTATGAGTAGGTTTATAAGTTTTGTATTGTGTGGAAGCAATTTCAAAGAGTTCCTGTTGGATGGTTTCAATTTTCTCTGTTTACTATATTTTTTTCCTCAAAATCAGCTTGTATGCCTTTTAAGATTTAGAGTAAAGTTATTTTTTGATTACCATATGCATCTATAAATAACTAAAGCTACTGTCTGTGGTATTTAAACTCTTTTAATGATTGAACAATTTTCGTATACAAAGTTAGCCTGAAGCCTTAGGGTAAAGGTTGTATGCTAAAATCAATAGTAAAGGCTAGATCTAGATCTAGTTTAATGGGAAGGATCAATATGTTGTAGAAGAGCTTTTGAAAGTGGAATGCTTACACTGGAAAAGAGAATTTTACTTGAAGCAAAAATCATGATCTGAAAAATGTTATTTAAAAAAATAATACATTTTAATGATTTATTTTATATCTATGGACCATGATAAATGCATAAATATGTATTGTAATATCACAGAGATATTTTTCAATCTTCCTGGTTATACTTATTTGCTAAAATATTTCCTCCTGGTTAACTCTTCCTATATCTTTTGTTGGTGGTGTTTCTTTGAACAAATACCGCGACAATGTCCTTGTAATAAAATCCTTTTTTGACTTGTGAAATTGAGGGCACGTGTGTGTTTTGTGTGTGTGTGCGTGTGTGTGTTTAACCATATAGTGAGGTAGGTAAAAGATAGATACAATGAATTTTTCTCAGGAGAGTGGATTCCAAAGTGTGTATATTATTTTTATTTTACTAGATTTTATCAAGTTGTATACAGACACAACTGCAAATTGATTTTTTAACTAGAAATTCATGAGAGAATTTATCCGGCACCTCCACCAAATGAAGGTGGAATTCTTCAAAGGAAATAGTGAGAAAGGTTTTGATATAAAAAGTTGATTATTTAAAATATTTTAAAAAGTGCAGATTCATAGAAGACTTGTGAAGAGGATGGTTGGTAGAAGGATGGGTTGAGGGAGCCATGAGATCCATTCTCCAAGCAGAGGACTGGGGGAGCCTCTTGTGTGACTCAGACAAAGGAGCGATCGTAATTGAAAGACCAGGAACAGAGTTTCCAGCAGAGACGTGGAGTACCCAAACTAAATCTGAAATTCAGGTGAATAATCAATAACCTTTTAGTAAAAATATGTGCAAAATATTGCAGAGTGTATGCAATACAAACTAGTCTTTCATTTACCTGAAATTCAAACTTGACTGGAAGGTTTACATTTTAATTTGTTACATCTGACAACGTTAATGGATGAGTTTGATACCTGTAATCTGAGTCATGCAACCCTGTCTCACACACTCCTCGGAAATCCAAAGGGTGAGGGCTGAGCCATTGCAGTAATGGGTAAGATTAGCCTACACTTTCATTATCTGTCTGAGAAGAGAGTGAAGGTTTTTCCTTATCTTCCACAAGCAAGGGAGACTAGTGTGTGATCCTGTTCAGGCTGCTCCTATGGGGATGTTTCTACTAACTCCACCCCGCCCCAGGAAGGAACTTGAGTTCATCTGAGAAACCAGAGGCAGAACATAAATGTCTAGAAGTTAAAGAGGGAAAATGCAAACACCAAAATTAGTTTGTATTGATATAGGAAAGATTATACAAGAGAAAGCCATGAGTGAGATTTCCAAAGAGCACGCAAAAGTAGGAATCACCGAGAAAGGCGGTGCGCACACCAGCAGATCGTGAGCGAGGCTCACCTCTGAGAGTGAGTCCTTTCCTGACTGACTTCCCCTCTGCTTTGCTTTCACCTGAGCAGGGACCAAAACTTTAAATCTTTAAACTACACTCACTTCATGAGCTTGCCATACAAATTCTTCAGGACAATTGCAACTAATTCATTTTAGGAAAAGAAAAAAATAATAAGATAATAACATCCTTAAGTACTGAGATGAGAGCCATAACCTTAAAAATATTCTATGTCTGAATCCCAAGAACTCCTTATAATCTTTATTGCTGTGTCTTTTTAAATTTTTAGAATAGGAAGCAAATGACCATAGCACTTATTTCTTCATTTTCCCACTATCAAGTCATGTTTCCTGCGCAGCAGCGTTGATGTAAGTGAGTGGCATCTGCTACTGGCCCTGTGAGAAAGAACTATAAGGTCAAATTGAATGGAACAGTTAATAAGAAGCCTAGAAATTCAAAAACAGAGAGTCTGGTCCTAAGATTGTTGAAGAAAACCTTATGGAAAGAATAGGGACCACCTGTAATTTTCCAGAAGAGTGAGGATTAGGGGAAGCTGGATACCCCCAATGCTTGTCAGGCAGAGGGTGGACTAGGCAAGTAGAAGTGTAATTATAGGTGTAATTTTACTCAGGAATAAAGAATAGCTATCTTTGGATGGAGCACAGCAGACTGTATAAAGGACAGATTGTAAGAGCAGATTACAACAATATGTTTAAGAAGTTTGGAATTTATATTGTAACTTTCCTTGATACTTGAAGTTGGGAGTGATTTGCACAAGAAATAGCTTCAAAAACGCTGCAGTAGGTTCTGAACTGGAGGAAGAGTACAGCAAAGGGTTGCAGGCAGTTGGAAGCTAGAGACATGTCATTACAGGTGGTTACTTGAAGATATGGAAAAATTGGGTACAGGAGTAAAGTAAAACAGAGAATTAACAGAACAATCTACAAGCAAGGAAGAGATGAAGAAGATGGCAGAAGAATAAAAACTGGCAAGGTAGGTTTGGACTTAGAGAAAATGATGATCTCATTTAAAGACAGAAAAATCTAGAGAAGAGACCTAAATATCTGCATGGAACATTTATTCAAATAAAACATAAACAAAGGACAGATTTAAATTGTGCATGCTCACTACAGATAAAAATGTTCACAAATAAACCTGATATCCTGTCTATAAAAATTTAAAATGTTAGCCAAATTCATTTTAAAAAAATGAAAAGTTACTTTTTAAAAAACATAAATGCAACTGTCTTTATCTTCTGTTCTTTTGTAAAATTCTGTGGTCTTTAGTTCACTTTCAGCAGGTAAAGCAAGATACTTAGTTACACTGGTTTTCCAGTGTATTTGAAACTGGATTTTGTTGAAAAATTTTATATCAATTCCTGTTTTACAGCATGAATTCAAATGCTTTGAGAGATCAATTAGCAGTGAGTGAACTATGATGGGAGATTCATTTCTCTTACGTGGGAAAGTCAATTGTTATTTAATTCAATTTCTTTTTTTTTTTTTTTTTTTTTTTTTGCGGTACTGGGGATCGAACTCAGGACCCTGCACTTGCTAGGCAGGTGCTTATTCCACTGAGCTATATCCCCAGCCCTTTAATTCAATTTCAAAAATTTGCTTATCTGCCATCAGCCCAAAGTCCATCCTGCATTCAAGGTGACTGCTCCACTTTCTGCTCATTCCTAGGCTTGGGAAGAAAGAAAAATAATTACTAACTTCCTTTTAAGAATGTGACCTGAGCTGAGTGTGGTGGCACACCTCTGTAATCCCAGCACTTGTGAAGCTGAGCCAGGAAAATGAGTGTGAGTTACATAGTCAGTTCAAGGCCAGCCTGAATGACATCATGAGATCCAATCTCAAATAAATAGGTAAATAAACAGAAATAAAAACAAACAAAAAGAACATGACCAGAGAGTTGCTCCAGTATAACTTGTTAAACCATGATCAAATGGTTTGGAAAATATTATTTTGGTTGGGCATCCCTGACAAAGTTTTGGGCAGGAAGAATTTGTTTTAAACATGAAAAAATATTGTCCTGTGTGTGGAAAAACGCAATTACACTTGTATTTCATGTAATGCATTCTGTCCTTTTGATTAACATTTATTATTTGGCTTTTCCTTTCCTTTATTCATCACTATGATTCCATTAGTTACACTATTTTTATTAGTTTTATCTTCTGATAAAACTTAACAGATGAAATATACATATAAAATGTACAGCAGGAAAATCTCAAGGTACTCAAGGAGAAAATAGCATCCTCTCTGCATTTGGGTTGAAAGTAGCATGAAGCAAAGCCACTCACCTAAATAAAAGAGTTCTTAGCTTTATTTAAAATGATCATTTTCCATTCAGTAGTGTAGATGGTAATTGCAAGAGACAATTTCTGCTCGTCTGAAGTATTTCTTTCCCACAGTGCAATTTACACGGCTTAATATGCATGGGAGGTTTTCTGTATTTATTTAGGTTAGCGTGTGTGAGGGGCGCACATGTTTTCTGGGGGTTAATGTTATTGTGGAGAAAAGAGAGCTAAGGGGATAATAGGCATGACACGTATTCTGTTCTTACTTACAGTCACTATTTCTTATACTCTATTCTTCAGTTGAGCAGTTTGAAAAGTGCTGCTCAGATGAAAAGATGAATCAGCTGGGTGTGAGCAAAAGCGTTTGAATTTGGTGCAAGTAATACTGCTCAGAAACCTAGACGGTTAATTCTAGCATTAGAACTAACAGATTTCATTTTCTGAGTCCCGACACAGACAATAAAATATATATGCTATATTGTTGTACCTGGAGATTTTAGACTATGGATAAAATAAGGAGGAGGGTGCTTACGAAGACACGTATATTCATTGTATTCCTATACCAGTGTCCACAGACTGACTGAATGATGGCAGTGACAGTGGGGAATCGCCAGACATTTGAATTCCTAAGTGGATAGGTGTAGACTAGGAGCCAGTACCTGTGATGGATTATTTCCAGTGTGACTGAATGTACGTCAGAGATGACGAGACATAATGTTGCACAGAGACAGGGTTTCTGAAACTTTAATGTACGTGTGAATCACCAGGACACCTTGTTGAAAGGTAAATTCTGATTTAGTAGCTAAGTGATGATGAGCATTTGGCAAACTCCCCGGCAACATTGTACAGATAACACCTACAGGAATACAGGATTCACACTGCTGAGCCCACCAAGCCCTCATCTTCCCATGTGCTGATTTCTATTTCTCTTGAATGAGCTATGTAACTTCCCTGACGCTTCACTTCATCACTCAAATAACTTTCAACGAGCATTGAAATGTTTCCTATTTCTGTTCTGGTTTTCCTGCCACGCCCCTAGCTGGACTGCCTGACCTTTTGAAAATGTACACACTTTGGTCAAGAAAGCATAGACAAAAGGGTTATATGTTACCTGTGCAATTGATTCTTTCCCTATCTGCTATGGTTACTGGCAATGTTTTATTGTATGGTTGATCATGAGAACCACCGGAGCAGACCCCTCAGGAATTGCTTGGTGGACATGTGACATGGGAATTAACTGATTAACTTAAAGTAACTGAAATAGTGGGGAATCCGTTGTATTGGTCCAATCTGGTTGATGCTGCATGGTACAGCCTGGATAGAATCTATCTATCTATCTATCTATCTATCTATCTATATGGTTTTTATTGCTTTGTTCTGTTTCCAGACTCAGATAATCTGCTTTTGGCCACTTCTCTACACCTTTTTCAAAAGAATAATAGTACACTTTAAAATAGTAAACATTCAATATAATCATACAAAACTGGTCAAAAAGAAAAAAATTAGCATTAACTGTTAATATAAAATAATTCTCTTTAATGGTTTGATCCATCTTGCATTCTTACCTGTGGTCATCTGAGCAACTTCATTGAAGGTAACAATATGTAATGTAATAGCCACTGTTAATTGCTATCGTTTTGTGCAGAAACCCTGTCATTCTTATCATTGTTGCTTTTTTTTGTCTATGTTGTTGGTATTTTGCTACTGTACTTTTTTATTAGTCTCTTTAGAATAAAAAAATAAAACGAATTCAATTTTAGCACTGAAAAATACCAGAAAACTGCATTTGTCTTTTTTTTCCCTTGTTTTTTGGCTCCCTCTTTAAGCCTTGTAAAATGATACTGATTCAAAACTGTAACACTTGCAGAGGAAGGAAATTTGAGATCTGTCCAGAGCTCTTTCTCTGCATTCTCACGATTAATTTCACGTGAGCAGGAGCTATTCCATGGAACTCACATCTGCCGGGTGATAGCCACCACCCTAACTGACTGGGAAACACAACAAGCAGCGAAGCATTGCTGCGATTGGACACTTAGTCACAGTGGTGGCCATTTTCCATTTGTGATATTTCACTTCATTACTGTGTTTTTTTCTTTCCTGGAAGAACGGTGCTTTTATTATTCACCTGGGCACCCATTTGAATTTGGCACGAATGCGGCAAAGACTTTTCTATTTTTGAGCTATTCGCTCTTTTAATATTTCATCTACCCGAAGAAGAAAAGTGTTAACCAGCATTTCTTTGACCTTTTTGCTGGGTTATAATTTAAGTGTCTGGTATTTCTTTTCTCCCTTCACCTTTCTCCCTGCTCTGTAATCCATTTGATAGAATAAGAATCACCAGCTAATCAAAATAGAGACAATTTATAAGTAATGTTTAAACTAGTCAGGCCTTTGAACTTTCCTTGTAATTATTCTCCATCATCTCTCAGAGTCTATTTTTTGCATTTATATTCTAACTCTATTTTCTAAGAACAGTTTCCCTCTGTTATCTTTTGTCATACTTACATTTGTTAATATACATAAGGTCTTTGAAATTTAAGAAAAATATAGCACAGTCATTTATTCATTCAACAAATATTCGTGATAGATCGTCTTCTACTTCCAGATATGTAGTGTTGAAATAAATACAAAATCCCACCCTTCCTACAGCATATATTCCAGTAGGGACACATAGATAATACATGGAGAAATGCAAGAAAGTAATTTCATAGAAAAAAATGATCAGAAAGGAGGAACACAGACTAAGGGTTCCTTGATTAGGTGGTGCTTCAGCAGAAAGCTCACAGATACAGTGATGAAATTTGTAGGGCTTCTGTGGGAGAACTTTCAGCTAGAGAAATAACAGATACCAAGGACCATATTGCTAACAAGGAACAGGATTTATGAAGGATTTGCCAACTTCCCATTGTACATCGAATTTGTTCTAGGAGTCAGTAATCAATGACAGGTGGAAAAGGTGAGAGGGTGGAGGACAGAAGGAAGGTTTTTTAAATTACTCCCCAATATGGAGGATCTCACAGTTTCCTCATTGCGTTGATCTAGAGCTTAGTGTATGGCCATATCTAAATGCATGGAAGCTGCTAGATATAATCTGGCTTGGTGCTCAAGTGACAAAAGCTTAAGGATTTGATAGGTAGGTGAGTAATTTCTGTCTTAACATAATATATACTTAAATCTTCATATGACTTTTAGTTTGCTATCCATGAATATATCTGATGCGTAGAATTCTTATAATATTTTTGACTACACTATTAGAATATCACATTATTGTCACAAACAAAGAATGCTTTGCCATATAAGCAGTGAATTTGATGGGATTATGATTTCCCTGGCCTGCAAATGATCCAAATGGCAGCCGAGTTTCATGCTACTTGGGATGCCACTCTGTATCTACCTGGATTGACTCTCAGTGGTAAAACCAAGCCAGCCCCATGTACTCCTCTGACTCCCATTAAAGAGAATGAGAATGCTATCATTTTCATAGGGGTGCTATAGATACGGAGCTAGTATCTCTCAAATCTTTGGGCCATCTGGAACCCAGGCCACTCTGTGTTGTGCCTTATGTCTAGATTCCCCCACAAAGCCTCCTGTAGTGATGGGTTCAGGATCTTTTCAGAGGTGGCTGGAGCTGCAGTGTGTAGTGCTGAGATCAAAGATGTGTGATTACTAAACAGGTCCACTAATTCATTTGGCAGAGCTCTGACTAGAATTAAGGGTGTGAGTGCTACACCTGCCCTAAGGAGGTTAGCTGGCATAAAATATAAGGGAGAAAAAGGCCAGTGTGCTCTCATCTGCCTGCTTGTCTTGGATTCATTCTCCACTGTGATGCCCCTCTGCCATGCCACCCTGCCTTGGGGACAGCTGACTATTGACTGAAGCCTCTACACATTGAGAGTCAAAGTACATCTTTCCTCTTTTAACTTTGAGTGTATGAAAAAACTAAGACACTCTGTGTAAATCATTCCTGTTAATGCTTAATTTTTCCAAACATTTATGGTAATGAACCATAAAAC